>JAXGGA010017749.1:0-23554 GCA_038373865.1 Uloborus plumipes | reverse complement strand
GTAATTATCTGTTCTTATTCTCCCCCATCAATATTACTCATGTTTATGAGACCTATTACAGGTTAAATTGAAAAAAAATAAAAATTTAGCCAGGTGTTCCGATTGACCCCTATCTGCGGGGTGAATAGGAACACCTATAAAATGCTATGTATATGAATAAAAACTGTTCAATATGTTTTGTACTTGCTCGGAATATCAAGAACAAACCAAGACCGAAGTTTTTACCCAAAAATTTAAATTAAAAAAAAAATCTTTTAATTACTTTTTTTACAGTCAAAGCTGAAAAGTGTTCCGATTAACCCCATTTTACGGTAAGTTATAAAAACCAATTTTCCTTCCCTTGAAAAATTCCTAGATTCGCTCTTGAGGGCATATTAGTATTTCCTTCAATGCATAAGCAATTTGTGGTACTGATGTCTTAAAAATCGCTCTGTGTGCTCACTCTTATCGGTAAAGGTATACGGAGTTAACAAGAAATTTTGTTAGATCTTTTTTATGTTATAACAAAAACAATAAAATGAGTAAAACTTACATGATTTATTTCCTCCAAATATGATACTCTTTACTGGATAGGACATGCTATACTGAACCGATGGATAGCTCTATACTTTATGAAAGGAGTCGCTTTCCACGAAGAAAGATCCTTCTCTAGCTGTTCTCCGAAAAAATTTCTTGCTCACATCACGTGGCAAAACAGATGGACACATTAGTGCTATCTAAAGTATGTACTTAAAGCCCCTTCCTCTCTGGGGGTACACTATGGGGGGGTCAGAGGGAGATTTTTTAGTGTCCATTGTTATGCAGCTGGACACTCATCTTTCCCCCTTAAATGAGTTGGCAGGGAAAGAGGGATGGGTGTCGTTATCAGAGACAGGATCCTGAGAAAAATTTGAGATGGGGTAAAGTGTACAAAAGAAAATTTATTTCTTGGATAACAGGTTGTCACTTTCCCTGCTTTTAATGGCAGGTTCTCGATGGGCTAATTCTGATGTAATTCCTTTCTACAAAAAAAAAAAAAAAAAAAAGGATGTTCATACTTTGCTAATACTGTAACGTAAATTCCGTTATTTGGCATTGGAATATATTTAATGAAAATATTGGGGAGAGGGGGGGGGGGACTTTTTACTATTTCGAAATGTAGGAAAGGGGGGGGTGTCCCGTCCCCGTGCCATGACACCCGCGAGCTCAATGGAGATAATATTCACTTTAAGGCAGAGGTGTAATTCTTAGGGGGGAAGGAAAGTGGGGGAACGTATGCTACAGGACTCAGCCCCTGCGTCCCCCCCTCCCCACAGCACGGACTAGACCACATCTTCGAGAGAGAACAGATTCGACCACAATTTTAAAAGCCCTTCAAGGATCAAGTAACCTAACCAAGGAAAACACAAGAAACTCTAAGATTTATTTATTACTTCTCCTGTCCCTGTCTGAGCGAGGAGGGAGAGGGTGGGGTGGGAAAAGGGAAAGTCTCTATTGTTAAGTGGAGGAATTGGATCTTACTACGCAGTGATGGGTTTTGTAGGAGGAAAATGATGGCTCCAATAACGATGCTAAAAGCACCAAAAGACCGAGACAGCTGCATGGGAAAATAACTGAGACTGTCTTTCAAGTAGATACGGAAGTTTTTGTTATTTCATTTGAGATTGGAGAATTTAATTTTGATTTAGAAAAGTCCCGATTTTTTTTTTTTTTTCAAAATTATTATTTTAAAATATTGGGGGTCTTCTGGTGATTTGAAAATATTGGGGGGGACATGTCCCCCTTGTCCCCCCCGCCAACGACGCCCGTGGGCTCATTCCAATTTGGCGACCTCCGCCCCGCGAGATTGCCATAGCTTAGTTTTCCTGAGCTGAAGAGGAAGAGGTACCCTTCCCTCTTGTTTCTTGGCGGGTTTCGCAGTTCCTTCGTACGTGGCCCTCACCGCCACATTTCCAGCACTTCAGTGGTTGTCTACTTTGGTCTTTGCGAGCTGCAATCTTCTTCAGGGTCCCCGACATCTCTTTCATTTGTCGCTCAAGTTCCGAGAGACGAGTTAAGTTCGAATCCTGGGCGCTCACTTCCACGCCCCTGATTGAATGGCGATCCTTGCGGGATGTTTGCTGTGCAGCCTCGAACTTCATTGCGTAGACCAAACCGGATTTAAGATCTTTAATGTCCGCCATCCGGAGAGCCGTCTGAATTTCTGGATTTCGCACTCCATCTATGAAATAGTTCAGGGCCAGGTTATCGCGAACACCCGAAGGACAGTCCGAGAAGGCGAGATGGGAAAGCCTCTCAACGTCTGCAGCAAAAACTTGCAAAGTCTCTCCAGCCCTCTGGAGTCGGGATTTGAGCTGAAGTTGGCTGAATTCTTTTTGGCAAGATTCGCCAAAGCGAAGCTCCAAGGCCGATGATAAGGCTTCGAAGTCATGGTGCTTGTCCTCTGGGAAGGTCTGTAGTATATCAGCTGCATCCCCTCTCAGCGAGGCTGCAAGTTGACAGGCTTTCGTGGAAGAGTCCCAGGAGTTTGCTTCTGCAACGATGAGGAACTGCTTCTTGTAAATATTCCACGAGGTCTTCCCGTCAAACGTGGCCAGTTTGATGGATGGACGAGAAGTTCCAGCTGCAGCTACACAGTCACTTGAGTTGTTGGAGGATGCTGATAACTTCGATTCAAGTTCTTTAATTTTCTTTTCAACATTGTTTTCTACTGTGGTGATTCGATTCTCAACGCTGTCTGAGTTATTGCAGGATCCTGATAACTTTGATTCAAGTTCTTTAATTTTCTTTTCCACATGGTTTTCTACTGTAGTGATTCGATCCTCAACGCTGTCAACTTTTTCTTCAAGAGCCTCCATTTTATTTTCCATATTGGCAAATTTACTTTCCACCAAACTTTTCATTGACGTTAGATCGCTCTTAATTTCTTCTTGACTTGAAGTTATGCTAGCGGTTAACTCATTCTTAATTTCTTCTTGACTTGAAGTTATGCTAGCGGTTAAATCATTCTTAATTTCTTCTTGACTTGAAGTTATGCTAGCGGTTAAATCATTCTTAATTTCTTCTTGACTTGAAGTTATGCTAGCGGTTAAATCATTTTTTAATTGTTCTTGATTAGTAGCCATAGTCGCCATATCATTTTTTAATTGTTCTTGATTCGCAGCCATGTCATTTTTAACAGCGTTGATCGCATCCAGGAGTTTTTTCAGTTGTTCATCCATTGCTCGAGTAATTACCATAAAATTCCGAAGTCAAAAAGTCCACAGGAAGAAAAGTCCAAGTTCACAGATAATAACAAGAAAGTCCTTGAAGATGCCCCACGTTGGGCGCCAAAATTGTAACGAGTCCGTAGCACCTTCAACTTTCTTCAAATGAGCATTCCAATCTTGAGGAAGTAACTATAAATTTATTTACAAGTATATACACTATTTACAATAAAGCGGGAAACAATTGCTAAACATCCAGCAATTAGGTAGCAAAACAGTACACTGTACTCTCAACAGTAACTCAGCACCACGTATCAAACGTGAACAGTAATTAAGCAATTACAAAAGCAAAACAACCATTCGCCAAGCGAACGAAAACGAGTCACCAGATCAAATCTGAAAACAACTGACTGACTAAAAACTGTGTTCAAGGCTATTTATACACGGAAAGAAATTACGACACTATTCTAGAAATATCCGGAGTATTCCAAATCATTCATAACTTGAACAATTCCATTGAGAAAGTTCTAGCGATAAAAAGAAAAAGAAAAAAAAAAAAAGAAAACACTCCGAGCGAAAAATGTCTTCACGCTTATTAAAGTTAGGGCAAGTGTAAAAACTGCAAAGTGTTTCAGGGCCGGTATACAGATGATAAAAGTGATATCTTCAGATACATTTGCAACATGTCGCCAGATAAAACCAAAACTAATGAAAATAAAGCAAAGCAGGAAAAACAACAACTATTTACAAGATTTGTAACAGTATTATGAATCCTAAATGGCTGGAATCATGCTGAAGCTTTTGAGTACCACTCCTTGTACTTGGCTGAGAAGCCGACAGATGGTACCTGCGATTGGAAACAGATGTCTTGGGAGCCCTAAATCGTAGAGGGCTTTAGACCCCCTAATATTTCAAAATTTTTATGCTCGATAAAAATGTTTTTTGATGTATTTGCAACTCAAAAAACCAAAAATATATATAAAAATTCATTGTTGAATTAATTTGGGACATAAAGGGTTAAAATTTAAAAACGTTTCAGTGTTTGCTCAAAATTTTGAAACCGTAAAAGATATTGCAGTCGAGTCTCGATAACTCGAAGATTTACAACTCGAACATTCCTCCATCTCGAAATGTTCATTGGGTCCCCAGACTCTTGAGAAGTCTGGGGAAACTTCCTATATGGCTAGAATCCTGCCTGGTATACTCGAAAGTACCTGGCCCTGCTCCACATTAACGTAAAGCAGAAAAATAAAGCAGAAAAGTAAAATGGATTAAATAGTGTTCCTATGGAAAGTTCCCGGATTTTCGGTTTCGGTCGCATTTTCCGCTGATGTGGAGCAGGACCCTAACTGTACTTTAATGTGAGGCTGACAGTTGGTGTCTACGATCAGAAACAGTTTCCTTAGCGGGTAGTATCGATTCTAGGGCCTAAACATTAATGATTTTTTTTTTTTTGTTATTTTTCTCTGTGCATATGTTATTTGTTGTATTTTCAAATTAGAAAAGAAAAAAATCATTTACAAATTAATTCAAAGCATAAAGGGTTAAAAAAGGGAGGGAGATAAAACACTTTTTCAGTATTTATTTTATTTCCAGTATTATAAATCAAAAATACTTGTGTAATATGCCCTCCCCCTTTCTTTTTTTCTTCGGTTTGTACGAGACAGCTTCATTTATTTTCGTTAATCACATCTTGATTATAATAGCAGGTTCTTTTTTTTTTTTTTTGGCTTTCCTTCTTAAACATTCAGAGTTGATTAAATTTGAATCATGCTTATCTTAAGAGAGTACCACTTTCAAATTTATTATTTATTAAGTAATACTTTCAGTATTTCCGCAGAATTGGCAGTTGTTTTCGATTAAGGGTATCTTATCGCTATTCGTTTGAGAGCTGAAAGCATCTTCCGTGATAATGTTACGTCTCTGGCTCGGAAAACATTTTTTGCTCGGTTTCCAGTTCTGGTACATTTTGTAAATATGATGGTTAGGATTCCACACTTTTTTCTTGTTTGGAGGGAGTTCTTTGCAAGAAAAATGATCTTTGTGAGTGGTAGAATTTTCCATTGGAATCGTTGGAACAGTGTAACGACTGACTTTGGTTCGGTTTTCTGGATTGCTCCTAAAATCATTCAAAAGTTAAAGATCACTTATTAGCTGTGTGAAAGCGCTAATGAAATAGTGCATACATTCTAAAAATCAACACAGCATAAAAATCTTACTCTTAAATATATAATTTCAGAACAGCTAATTTGTCTTCAAAACAGAATTGCATTAAACTTTAAAATATTTAGAAATTGAAATTTTAATACTTCAACACTAATAGGTGAAGTGCTTTCACACTTACCTGGAAACCGTGCCAACTTAATGAATTATCGAATTTCGTGGAAGGATGTCTATTTGGAGAAGCGCAGTTTAACATACTTTTGACTTTTTGGTGAAGGTACAGCCAGGGGCGATCCAAGCTTAAATTTCTGGGAGGAGAAAAATTTTCAATTTATAGAATGAAACCTCAAATTTTACCGAATAATACAATCGGATCATGGCATATACGTATATTTAATGAGAAAATACACATTTTAGGTATGAGGAAACAAAAAAAAGGGGGGGGGGTTGCAGCGACCTTCCGTTGTACCATAATTAATAAATTATTTTATATTTTATCGAGTTTTTAATGGTATTTTATTCAGTTGTTGAATTATTTATCCTTTTTGTGGAACTTTTAGTCTTGTTTAATAGCTTGTTTTGTTTAAGAAATTAGCATTTAACTTTCAGTAACAATGTTTTTGGCTACATTTGACAAACAGACAAGTGCTTTGTTTTGACTAGTTGGCGATCATATATCTACATGCATTTTAAATGTATGAAATTTTTACCTTTTCAAATACTTGCTATAGTCGTTCATGTATTGAGAGATGCTTTTGAAAGGCACACATACTTGAATAAAATGAGATTTTGGTTGTATTATCTTTGCTTTAGAAGTTACTTTGGGCATTTTAAAAGATGATGAATATGTCGTAGAAGATGAGAAGTCATTCGAAGTGGAAAAAAAGTTTTCTTGTCCGTTTTGTAGCCAACTGATTTGTTTAGGTCGTTTTGTAAATCGATATACAAAATTGTCCTTCGATTCACTTTTACCTTCGAATTTACTCTCACTCAAAGTTATATGTACTTTAGGCACAACGGTTATGCCCTTATGTGCCACACGTTCTGTATCTTTGAAAGTATGGTAATCTTCTCTATACGAAGTAGAACTAGCAAATGGTTTGTCTGAAAATAAAATGGCTGAATAAGGAGGGGTTATTTTCTGAGTATTCTGTGCTGCCTTTTTCCGACAATAATCACCTTTATAAGTAGTGTTGGCTTTAGTTGAGCGCACTTTTTTACGTTTAATAGAGACTTCTGGAACGTCGTGTACCAAGATGTTATATTTTTCAATTGGTCCTTCACTCGAATTTTCTTCTCTCAAATCGGATTTTTCATCGCAATCATTCTTATAATCTGACAACATCCTCGGAAATTCCTTATTCTTAGTCATCATACAGAAAAATCACTTTATTGCAGGTTGAGATGGAGTGAAGGCAAAAATTTAAAGGTGCTTTATCAGGGATGTTCTGCGTATTACAAAATTTTGATTGAAATGCAAATTTCAAAATATGAATGCATGTGCTTGTGACACGTTCGTTGCCTACACCAAATGAGTTGAAATTCCAAATTATTTTCCTTTTTCAAGGCAGTGCTGAAATATATTCTGGCTCTGATTAGTAAAGGCGCGTATTTTTGCAGCATAAAAACTCTTATTTCTATTCAAAATATAAGTCTTTTGGAGGTTTTTACTTAGGAATGATGAAATAGAATGAAGAATGACTAATTTGGAGTAGAATATTCTCTTAATGCGTGTATTTTACTGGTTTAAAGTCTGTTAGCTCATCATAGGAAAATAGGTAAAAAGTCGCATTGTTTTCCTTCTTCATCACTTTTCTCAAGATTTTACGACAATCCTATAAGCCGATATAGACCCTACGCATGTTCATTAGGTTTATAAATGACAGTTATAATTAAATAAAACTAATTTATTTAGCATTACTAACACTGGAAACTGGATGTAAATACCCGTAAACGAAAAGTTAAATGGACCGTTGCCACACCGTGAATAGGGTCCATTAGTTAGAAGTAAGGTAAGCCGGCGCATCAAGATTAAGTTTCACCACTTTGGATGCATCGCGTGTTTGAGTCATTCATAGGCAAACGATTTGAGTGATTGTCTTTTCTGGCGAGTTATTGCGTTTTGGTAATTTTCACTGAGCAATTGTTAGTAGCACGTGAATTTGGTAAAGCTTGGCACTGTACCGAAACTTTGCTCTGGTAACCACCGATGTATAATATTAACTGCTTTATGTCTCTTGCTGGTAATAGTAACACAAATTCCACAACACCGCAACAATGAAAAATTGAAAGTAAAAGTAAATGAATCGGATCTAAATTGGTAGAACTTAAGCTTGATGCGTCGGTCTGTCTATGCAGCTGGGCCGTGGTGGCCCGATCGGTAAGGCATCGGACTCGTGTCCGGAGGGACCCGGGTTCGATCCCAGCCGATCAAAGATCCACCGCCTTGATTAATGGTGACTGGGAGGCGTTAAAAATGTCGTGGTCACAAAGTCCTCCAAGTGAAACGATACCCTACGCATGTTCATTAGGTTTATAAATGACAGTTATTATTAAATAAAACTAATTTATTTAGCATTACTGACACTGGAAACTGGATGTAAATACCCGTAAACCAGGGAGTAAAAGGAAGAAGATGGATCTCCATGATACCGGTTTGGCAACAAAATTTCACTTCCACCAGGGAGCGCTGCTGCAACCTTAATTTGTTTACATCCCGTAGTCTAGCGTTTTAAAGGGCATTTAAATAAGGGAATTTCCTAAATATTAGGAAATTTAAAGCTGTTTTTGCTATGAAAGCTGTTTAGAGAAGCATAGAACACTTTACTTCATCCTACGTTTATAATATATTTTGCATTCGAAGCGTTATTTTTGCTTTTGAAGCAATTATTTTAAAACCAAATTGATCTGCTGTCACTTAGGTAAAGAGCTTAATGATTTATAAATTTCTAAATTGCATAGGTGCCCATGGGGGGGTGGGCTATTATGGCGCAAGTTGCGCCATTAAAAAAAAATTTTTTTGGGGAGTGTGGAGGGAAAAACTAATTTATTTATTTTTTTGAATTATTTATTAATTATTTTTTTTAATTTAAATTATTTACTGTTTTTTTTTTTAAATTATTCCTTAATTTATTTTTTTTTAATTTAAATTATTTTTTTGTAATTATTTTTTATTTGTTTTTTGTTTTTTGTTTTTGTTTTTTTTTGTGTGTGTGTGCTTGGAATGTCTGGAAGAGAAAAAAAGCGATCCTATTCTGCGCAAAAATAATACTTTTAAAAAATTAGTAATTTTGTAAAAAATAATAGTTGTAATTTAAAAAACAAACAAATAATGTTTCAAAAAATGAATAAATATTATTTAAAGAAATAAATAAGTAATATTAAAAAAAATAAATAAAATAAAATACATTAATAAAAAATCTGTTATGGGTCCCACACTACTTCCTTTTACGTGTAAATTTCTTTGTAGATGCCTTAGTGTTAAATTTATGCTATGAGTGAGCAAGATATCAATTCGAACATTTACACCCCTAGTTTGCTTCTAAACAATGCAAAACAAATGTTTTACAATGATTCATTTACTAAATATCGCCGATTTTAACATCATTCAGTGAATTTTTCGCAAAATATCGCCAATTGCGCCAAATTGAACCCAAATTCAAAAAAAAAAAAAAAACAAAAAAATTCGCCAAATTTGTCGCCAACTTGGCGATATGTCGCCAAGTTGGCGTCAAACACTTGGCGACCAAAAGCTTGGCGACATAACGGAAAGTGGTCGCGCCAATGCATATCTTTCCCTCTGCATTGAAATTAACACTGATTTTCCCCAAAAAAGGGGTAAAAACACCCCCTTGGGAACATTCAAATGCAACCACAAGGGGAGGTGCACAACTAGACCATCCTCAGAGCCTACATACCAAGCTAGAAGCTTCTACGGCATATAGTTTTTGAGTTATGCGACCCACATACGCACACACGTACATACAGACGTCACACGAAAACTCGTCGTAATTAACTCGGGGGTGGTTGAAAAATTTTTTTCGGCTGCTTATATGTTGGTAGGTACATATGCACGTGCTGACAGGTCAAAAAAACTAAGGAATTTTCATTCGGGGGTGAGCAAAATCAAAATTTAGACTCAAATTTGAGTGATTTTTTTTTCGCGATCACAATACTTCCTTTACTACGTAAAAGGAAGTAAAAAAGAGGCAAAAATAAAAAGCACAAAAGGGAAATGAAATATGAGAAAGTAAATAACTTTAAAATCATAATGTTTAACATTTCTCTTTCGTGGGGATAATTGTGCCCCATATCTGACCTCTCAATTACCACGCATCCGCTACCCGAAAATCGCCGGCTACCCTCCGTCGGTTTCCCCGCTGACCCCGCCGAAAGCTCGGGGTCCTCGGCGAAATTCTCCTTCCCCTTCTCCGTCAGCACAAGCGACAGAGTCGAGAGATCATAAGTCAATCGGCTTCAGCGCCATCTCTCTGCAGTGGAAAAATCGGGACACATTTTCACCCGCGTTGCCAAAGGAGATGAGGCTCCTTCCTTTTAGCCTCCTTGCCGTAAACGAAAAGTTAAATGGACCGTTGCCACACCGTGAATAGGGTCTATTAGTTAGAAGTAAGGTAAGCCGGCGCATCAAGATTAAGTTTCACCACTTTGGATCCATCGCGTGTTTGAGCGTTACCATCGAAACTCCAAGCCTTCTGTCTGATTTCTGACGTCACTCACTTGAGGCCAGCGGATTATATTGGCGCTTATTATTGGCTCGCTTTTACTAAACTTTTCTCGGTTGGAAAATTGTTAATTTTGAAAACAAGAAAATCAAACTTTAGGATCAAAAAAACTTTTTTGAAATGAATATACAAAGCACAACTCTAAAAAATATTTATTTACATGTCATTGTATTTTTTTCATAAATTACAAAGATCTCAAGGGAACGAAAAAATATGAGCTTTATTTTTCTCATCATAGTTTCTTCTATATTTAGAAATCGAGCACTTGTTTGGCATTCTTTTCCAGTCGGTCTGAAAAAATTCAGGAATGAAAAAAATGTTATGATCAAGTAATGATATAAATGTTCATTAGTACAAAACACGAATCATGCTTGTTAAAATTACCTATACTAATAGGTTTTAAACTGCTACTACTAATAGGTTTAAAAAAAAAGTGTTATTTAATATTTCCTATTCTAATTAAATTTCTCAAAAGCTCAAAACTTATGACATTATTGTCAATAAATTACAGAATTTTAAAATGTCTGCCCTAAGCTTAAGAATTTATATGATTTT
Source organism: Uloborus plumipes (assembly GCA_038373865.1). Taxonomy (NCBI): domain Eukaryota; kingdom Metazoa; phylum Arthropoda; class Arachnida; order Araneae; family Uloboridae; genus Uloborus; species Uloborus plumipes. Next base: position 12,909 of record JAXGGA010017749.1, on the reverse strand, counting down.
ACTAGCAAAAATACCCGGCGTTGCCTGGGTCAGTAATAATGTTGAAAAGCAATTTATACTCACCTTTGTTTTGTCTTTTCATGAATTGAAAGAATTTGGCGATTTTTAAAATGTCGCCAAATTTGCGTAACTGTTTTGTACAACCTAGGATAATTTTACTCCCTTCCCTTCTTTATGAAAATACATTAAGTATTATTATGTCACTAATTTTTGTCACAGAGAAATAGTCATCAAATGTTGAGATACTATTACTGACCATAAAAAGAAGCAAAAAGTTTTTGTCCGAAATGATTTTGAAATTAATGGGAACATTTGACAATTATTTGTGCAAAAACGCAAATTAATGGTAATTCAAGTCTTGTTTAAGTGTTGTATTAATTTAGTGTGCGGATTACTTTACGCTTTGACGTAATTTTAAAAAGGTTTTTAATGGATACACACGAAATCGGCCAACAAAAGGAAAAAACTGAACTTTTCAAATGTGGGAGTATTATATCGATGATTAAGATTTTGCCGCAGTCGATAAATATCAGACAATTATCGTTTTATTTTAGTTACGTCATGTAAGCAGTAAAGTATTATTACGTAGTCTTTGGCACAAAAACTGGTTCCAGTTGAAAAAATCACCGAGACTCTCAGTTATTAAAATCTTCTTGCAACAAATTTTGCAAAATTCCTATTCAATTGGATACTAAGTAACTGCACAATTGTAAGTACCCCGAGAAAGTCCCAAGTAGCATCAACTCATCGGATTTTGCTCGGCCGATCATCGAACTCCTTGTAAACTCATCCCGTAACGCACGATGACATCGTTCCGATCAGTATCCAAGCACGGTTTTTGATGAGCTAATTTTCATCGGAAAGCGATATCCTTCCGATCAACTTTCCCGATGAAAATAAGCCGAGCTATATTCCATCGGAAAACGATGTCCCTCCGATCAAGTTTCCCGATGAAATTCATCGGCACGGGACTGTTCTGCTCGTAAATTGCTCCAAATCTCATCGTATTTCGAGCAAAACTCATCGGATTTTTCTGCTCGGATTCTGTTTGGCCGATGAGACATATTGGATAATCTGCCGATGAGAATTTTATCGGGTTTCGATGAATGGCCGATCATCGGCCGATGAGATGATGCTGCTAGGAGTGCCCAATCAAAGAAAACAAATTTAAGAAATGACGCTAAGTTGTATTTTAAGCTCCATCAAACTGAAAAACAATGAACCTGATCCATTTATTAGTTGCGAACTTCTTCAAGCGATTACGTTACCGATACTCTAAAACACATTTTTACAAAAATAATTGATGCAGTGAACAATCTATTTATAAAGAAATACAATTTATTCTACAAAATAATATTTGCCCGTTTCAAAGCACTATAAAAAACACCTTGCTTAAGGATAAATATTCTACTTACAACTAAGACTACAAAATGTTTTAAAATACAAATCATGGTAAAAGCAGGTTAGAAAGCGGACGTGCGAGCGTTTCCAATGTCTATGTGAAAGCCTGGATGTTATTAATGAAGCTGAAAAAAAATTACTTTTTGATTTGACTTCAGAAAAGCCTTGAAAATTTAATGCGAAAAGTGGAAATGATACACGCAATTCTAGCTATCGACAGGGAGTTGAGATGATGAACTAAATACTGAATTAGTTTGTTGGAAGCCTTCGCGGATTTATGCGAAAAATGTACCTTAAATTGGAATGAAAAAAGCGCTACCAATCAAACTTTTTCGAATATCGTTATAAATTATAGCCTATGTGTTATTCTGATGTATAAGCTACATTATGGTAAAAGTTTCATTAAAATCCATTCAGTAGTTTTTGCGTGAAAGGGGAACAAACATACATCCATCCATACATCCATCCATACATCCATCCATCCATCCATACAAACTTTCGCATATATAATAGTAGTAAGATTATTTGTATTTATAATTGAAAGTTCATTATTATTCATAAGAAAATACTTTAATGTTTTTGACACATATTAATACATAATGGATATTCATGATCATGATGCTGAGAGAGGTAGAAATTGTGGGCAGCTTACTAGAATTATTTTTTATAGCTTTTTTTTTCTAATAAGTAAGGTTTTATTCATGCTTGATTTTTCTTTACAAAAGCGCAATTTGTAGTAAACGTTTAATATCAGTTTGTTTGCTCCTTCATCATTTCTTTAGTTGAGATCAAATGTAGGTTGTCGGCCCTTAAGTATTGCTCTAAATTTAAAGGTACAATGAAGAGTTTCGACAATGTTGGTTGTTGGCGCAGCTAAAAATTTGGCTCAATTTCTTGACTCGCAAACTTTTTTTTTTTTACAAACCAATCCTTCAAAAACCATTTAGAACTATAAAATGTCAAGGAGCAGTTAAAATTTGGCCAAACCAAAACTCGTCTAAATGTGCGATAGTTTTCGCAATCATAAAATTGCGCCAAAAATCACCACTTAAACGTTTTCCAAAATGTTTAGCGCAACATTTATGTTAGTTTTAATTTTGTTTTATAGCTTCATTTATTTCATTGACCGATTTCTTCAAATTTGATATAATTGTGTTAATATTGTTAAATGGCTTTTGAAATTTCGCCAAAAATTTTACTTTCATTGACTGGCGTAAAATTAGTGAACTTGAAATCACATCCAAAAAAATTATTGACAAAAAGACTTTAATTTTATTAACTCAAGTTTTAAGGTTTGAAAAAAGAAGATTTTACCTAAATGGCTTTTGCAAATTTTTGGCGAAATTAATTGTAGAAGATACAATACCTAAATCAGTGGTACCTATTTGACTTTCAGCAAGCTTTTTAAAAACGTTCCAAAACCAAGTATTAGTAAAATTCTTATCATTAAATCTGTCAATTTACAATGTAAATACCACAGCATATTTATCATACAGTACACAAAGGACTTGGGTGTTTTGCCAGGAATGGATTACTTGACTGAAAATGGCTGCTCATAGATATTTCGTCGGCAGGTTGTATTTGAGTTTCGAATAGATACAAAGTGTTTGCATTACTCTAAACGCTTTAAATATTTCATAATCCTTTAACAGGTAATACATCAATTTCATTTCATTACGAAATCGTTGGATATGGTTTAGGAAAATAGTTAGTTTAGCTAGCTTCTTGACTTAACTTTCGAAAGTGGCGGTTACATTTTGAAAAAGTACAGCTTTTACAATCCGGAAAAGAAAATTCAATTAGGCAAGCATTTTCCATGAATAAATATTTAAATTTCGCACAGAAAGTCTGAAATAGATCAAGTAAACTTAAAGCTCAGTCAACTAATCCGGAAGCTATCGGTAATATCAGTTAGTACTTAAAAATAAGTTAATTTCAAGATTATAAAGGAATATGATGCATGAAAGAAAGCGCAACTTACCTTTTATAATCCAAATGAAGGTTTCGGTGATAAAATCCAACTGGAATAAGATTCTTCTAGCTAGTTTGAATGGGTTTTGCGTATACTAACAAGCTGGAAAATGAAAGAAACTGGCCCCAATGTGATGACGTAGTCCCTAGCAACCGTTTCAGACAGAAGGCTTGGAGTTTCGATGGTAACGGTTTGAGTCATTCATAGGCAAACGATTTGAGTTAAGGCCCCTATATATACGAGCCGGCGCATCAAGATTAAGTTTCACCACTTTGGATCCAGCTCGTGTTTGGGTGTTTGAGTGGTTGTCTTTTCTGGCCAGTAATCGCGTTTTCGTAATTTTTCACTGTGAGCAATTATTAGCGGCACGTGGATTTGGCAAAGCTTAGCAATGTGCCAAAACTTTTTTCTGGTAACCCTACTCCGCAACAATGAAAATTTGAAAGTAAAAGTTAAGGAATTGGATCCAAAGTGGTGAAACTTAATCTTGATGCGTCGGCCTGTCTATATAGCGGCTCTAATTTGAGTGATTGTCTTTCTGGCGAGTTATTGCGTTTTGGTAATTTTCACTGAGCAATTGTTAGTAGCACGTGAATTTGGTAAAGCTTGGCACTGTACCGAAACTTTGCTCTGGTAACCACCGATGTATAATATTAACTGCTTTATGTCTCTTGCTGGTAATAGTAACACAAGTTCCACAACACCGCAACAATGAAAAATTGAAAGTAAAAGTAAATGAATCGGATCTAAATTGGTAGAACTTAAGCTTGATGCGTCGGTCTGTCTATGCAGCTGGGCCGTAGTGGCCCGATCGGTAAGGCATCGGACTCGTGTCCGGAGGGACCCGGGTTCGATCCCAGCCGATCAAAAATCCACCGCCTTGATTAATGGTGACTGGGAGGCGTTAAAAATGTCGTGGTCACAAAGTCCTCCAAGTGAAACGATACCTCTGGGGGTGCTGGGCCTAGGGTTTGCTCGACACTAGGTTCTGGTTCAAAATTAAGAACAGAGCGCCCTTCAGGGCCCTATCCCGGTTAAACCACGAAGCTGTGGTAGGTACGGGGGACCCTGGAGGTGTGAAATGGAAATGTCTATGCAGCTGCTCTATAAAATTTAGCTGCGCTTTCTGTAGGTGTAGAAATGGTTCTCACAAATTTTTTCTACTGTGATTTGTCAGTTGAAAAGGGGGGGGGGATGAGAGAGGGTAAAGCCTTCATTTCTTGAAGCAAACATCCAAAGTCACGTGATATATTTTAAAGAAGATGGAATTGAAGCAAAAACGCATTATAATTAGTTAGTATTAAAATATCGCTCTCACCTAGAAATACAAAAATCTGGTATGGACCGCACACTACTTCCTTTTACGTGTAAATTTCTTAGTAGTTGCCTTAAGTGTTAAAAAAAGTGCTTAGTGTGAGCAAGGTAACAATTCAAATACTTACTCCCCTAATCTGCCACGAAACAATGCAAAAAATATTTTACAATGGTTAATTTTCTAAATATTGCTGATTTTAATATAATTCAGTGAATTTTTCGCAAAATATCGCCAATAGCGCCAAGTTGAACCCAAATTCAAAAAATAATTTTTTCGCCAAATTTGTCACCAACTTGGTGATATCTCGCCACGTTGGCGTCAAACACTTGGCGACCAAAAGCTTGGCGACATATCTCCAAGTGGTCGTGCCAATTCATATCACTTGAGTCTGCATTGAAATTAACACTGATTTACCCCAAAAAAGTTGTAAAATACCCCTTGGGAACATTCAAATGCAACCACAAGGGGAGGTGCACAACTAGACCATCCTCAGAGCCTACATACCAAGCTAGAAGCTTCTATGGCATATAGTTTTTGAGTTATGCCACCCACATACATCCGCACATACGTACATACAGACGTCACGAGAAAACTCGTCGTAATTAACTCGGGGCAGGGGCGGACTGGCTCCCCCATAAGGGCGCTAACCCAAACTTCCAAAGGGCGCACTTCAAAATAGCACCCCCCCCCCTTCCACACACAAATTTTCTGCGGGAATTATCCGCAAGGGTCTCGGTTTTTTTTTTTTTTTTTTTCTTACAGCAAAATTAAGTTTGGTATAATATATGTTACAGAAGAGTGCTTTATCGAATAAATTGTTTCACCTGGGCGTTATCGCAACTACTATTCGTTTATAGATTGTATGTGCTTCAGAACTTGCAAGACAAATGTGTAATCCTATTCCTATCTTCATTGTTTGTAACACTTTTTATACACAATACGATTAATTTTAAGCAAAACACAATTTTTATCACTTATTTTTAGCCTTTTTTCGTTATCCGTGATACCCGTGTCACCCAATTGCGCGGATAATTGGGAGTACACCGTAGTTAAATTATAAGTTAAACCTGCAAAATAAATGGGTGTGAATATTTGGGTGTGGGTGTGTATGCTTCCTATACAAATCCACAGTTTGCACCCAATTCCCCTCAAGTCCTTTGCTACTCAGAAATTCACATTGAAGATTTTTGGAATATCGGAACTCAAAAAAATCCAAAGAGGTCTAAACTTAAATTTTGAGTCATACTGCCTGTTAGCGAGTTTCGTAGGATTATATTGTGGAAATAACAACAATAAGTTTCCGTCGGATCTTTGCCAAATTTGTCACAAAGGTTTTTCAATACTCAGAAATTTCATATGGAGGGGGAGATAGGTGTGTTTAAAAAAATCCGATAAGGTCTCAATTTAAATTTTGAAATAGCTATTCCTTCCCTTTGGCGTGAAATTGTACACATTTTTTTCTTTTATTTGAGCCTGATTAGTGAACATGCGTCTCCTGGCAAAACTTTTATTTTCACGGTAGACCGTGCAATGCCTGAGAAAACAGCTAGTAATATACAATGACGATGTTTATTCCTCTCATTTGTCAATGAAAGTTATATTTTTTACGAGCGTGTTACATTCTGAAATGTTTTACGGAAATTTTTTACTTACTCTCATGCAGGATCTCCAATAAAACGTAAATAATAAGAAAAGCAAAATCTAGATAAAACCATCTTTATTAAATTGATTTAAGGCTAAAAAGATAAAATCCTTTAAAATAATACACCAATAAATAAAACTTTCTGCTCACAGTAATACATCTCGCTCTATTTTAAACGCGTTTAATTTCCTTAAAAAAATAATGTTACTTCTTTAGCTACAATTTCTTTGTCCTCTGGTGCTTAACAAAAATTGCATTACTTATTTGTGATTTCTGTCTCAAAAAGCTTTTAAAAATTCTAGATTCTGTATTCTTAAACGAATTAAGAATCTGACCTAACTGTTATGAGTTTAACCATCCAAAACCATTGCTAGTACTTTCCAAACTTGTCTCTCATTAGTCAGATAAGTCATGTGAATTCGGAAGTTTGAAAAAAAAAATAATTTTCATAATTTGCGAGCCCACCTCATAGTGTTAAAAGAGCCAATATTTTGAAAAGTGCCAATTTGAAAATGGAGTTTCCTGATTAAAAAAATTTTTTGCAGAAAAAAATGATTATTGGATTCTAAGTCTAAATTGGGTCTAAATGCAAGAAAAAAAAAGGGGAGAGGTCAAGGAAGTTATTTGCACCCTCCTTAGAGGACTCACTTTTAGGCCGTTACAGATCTGATGAGCGTCACAGGTCTGATGTTTATATGAGCTGCATATCTGAGTTTATGCTTTCAGTCTTCATTACGTCTCTAAAAATGATATCATGTTCTTGCATTTTTTAACATAGAATAAAGTTAGTTATATCAAAATATATATATTAGCTAAAAAATCAAATTTCATTATAGGGGTTGCTTTCAAACCTTTTGTAGAGTTTGTTCAGGTCTCTCCTCCCATCTACATGAACTGGCTCTAGTATCGTGCCATAATAATGACTTCTACTTCTTCTGGTTGGTTGCCATTGGTGACGAAAAGACGAGATCGCGATGATATGATAGAATGGAATGAGAAAAGTTAGAATAAAAATTGTGTTTGTAAACTTTGTGAAAGTTTATTTTATCAAAACATACTACACTGGCGCAGTGTCGACCGTATTCGAACTTTCATCTTTAGCAAAGGGAACTACGAGGTAGGCAACTTTTTGCTGTTTTTAAATTTCAGAGTGGAATTTAAAATTTAATTTGGTTTAACTGCTTCTGAGAAATACGTAAATTTAGCCATGTTCTGAGGCGCTCGGAAAGAAGAACTAAAGTTACTCGCGGAAGAAATTGGACTGATTACTACTCCAGAAATGAAAGTTATAGATTTAAAAGATTTAATTTTAAATAGTGACTGCTATAAAAATGATGAGGAGTTTGTTGAAGAATATTTTAATTCTATGATATCGAGTAGGAAAGCAAAAGAAGAGGAAGTGCGATTGGATGCACAGCGTGAGTTAGAAAAAACAAAAATTGAAGCGAATCTAGAATTAGAAAAAATGAATGCGAAGTTAGAATTAGAAAAGATAAGTCTTGAACGAGAAAAAATAGCTTTAGAGAAAGTTAAATTAGAAAATCAAGTGGAAAATATGGATTTACGTCAAGTTAATTTTGAACCTGTATCACAAATTTCTGTGGAAAATTTAATTAATAGCGTTCGCACACTAACTATTCCCGTTCCTAAGAAACAAGAAGGTTGGAATCTATTTTTCTCTTCATTGGAAAGATCTTTCAAAACTAAACATGTTCCGGACGAATTTAAAGGGGAAATTCTTTTAAATTTACTGGGAGAAAAGGCAGCAAATATTTTAGTTTATATAAAAGGTGAGGAAATAAATGATTATAATAAATTAAAAAATATGGTTCTGAGAGAATTTGAACCAACTCCCTTAATTTGCTTACAGAACTATCAAAGGGCAAGACGCATGCAAGATGAGACCCATGTTCAATTTGCTTCGCGGCTTGCGACTAGCTGGGATCACTATTGTAATTTAAGAAATGTTAATGATTTTGATTCTTTAAAGGAACTAATTGTCAGTGATAAATTATATCAAACGCTTGATCAGGAAACCGCCATACATATAAATATAAAGCAGGAAGAAAGTTGGTTCAAACCTATTAAAATGGCAAGAGAATGCGACATGTTTTTGGCTGCAACAGGAAAGTCGTTGTCTGAGGTATATTCAAATTATAGAGCTTCTCACAATCAAAATCACCAACGAAATATTCCTATACAGGCCCATAATCAAGTGAGACGTGAAGAAAAAAGAAAAATAGAATGTTATATCTGTGGGGAAAATCATTTAGCTCGTGACTGTGCGAAAAGGTACTCTCCATTGAAAAAAGAGGATTCAATAATAGCCCAAGTAAATTCCGAATATTTAAAATCACCAGTTGCCCTTCAACCTCTGAAGTACGTTACAGTTTACGTTAACGAGAAAGAAGTAAAGTGTATACTTGATTCTGGATCACAAATTTTCGTGTGCAATTCTAACATATTATCTGACACTTGTAATGACGAAATCGGTTCGATTTATTTGAGTTCAGTATTCGGTGAAAAAATAGAGGCTCGATTAATAAAATCAGTTGTCACTCTCACAAAAGATTCTTTCTTGAACTACCCAATGGAATGCGTAATTGCAACCACAGATAAATTAAACGTGCAAGCGCTAATGCCACCTTCTTTATATGAGTCATTATGTTCCATTAGTAGCGAACCCATATCATCTGAGGAAAACTTTCTTTCCAGGGAAGCAGAAGACTTACAAAGCTTGCAGTTTGAAGAGGAAAAAATTGGAGATAGGGCGCCAATAACACCAGTAGATCGTCCCGAGCTATCCTTTGAAGTAGTTAACATTGATGTCATTGGACCAATTGATCCTCCTACCAGCAGAGGGCATAAATATGTTTTGACTATGATGGATCAACATACTCGTTGGCCTGAAGCAGTTCCGCCGCTTACAGCTAAGTCTGCATGTGACGTGTTACTGCCGATATTTTCAAGGACTGGAATCCCAAACATAATTGCCAGTGAACAAGCAACACATTTCAAATCTGTTCCTACTGAAGAATTCATGAAAGGAATTGGGGGTAGTCCCAGTTTGTCATGTCCAGGTTATCCAGCCAGTAATGGATTAGTTGAACTTCGGAATAGGGTGCTGAAAGATATGCTTCATCATATCATCCGTGAAGATCGTAGAAATTGGGGTCGTCAACTGCCTTTCCTTTTATTTGCTTATAGTGAAGTCCCAAATACTACTACAGGCGTATCACCATTTAAACTACTCTACAGTAGAGAAGCTAGAGGTCCTTTATCCATACTCAAATCGCCATGGGCAGGTGAAATACATCTTCCAAGAAACATTTCCCAACCAGTTGCCGAGTATCTCCAAGAAATGAAAATTAAAATGGAGAAAGCTGCAGAAAGTGCATCATTCACTGCTGCCCAAAAACAAAAGGCGTACGCAGATTATTTTAACAGAAGGTCATCTGTAAGGCATTTCAACCTGAGAGAAAAAGTTGTTTTGCTTATTCCTGACAGCAGTAATAACATTTACGCCCGTTGGGCCGGACCAGGGAGAATAGTTGAGCACCACCCTCCTCATTCTTACAGAGTTAAATTGCGGGACGGAAGTGTGAGACGCGTTCACGTCAATAAAATAAGGAAATACTATCCTCGTGCTCTTGCGATTGAAGTAATCGTTGAAGATGAGCTCGAATTCGGAAAGATATACCCAACAACTGGCTTATCAAGTTCTACAGCTAAAAAAATAATCAACAAAGCAGATTTGAAGCATTTGGATGGTGTAAAGAAAGAACAGCTCTTAAATCTACTGAAGGAGCATCAGTCTGTCTTTACTGGGAATGTGAAAATAGCTAAAGTAGGTGCATATAAGATTCATTTGAATCCAAATGCCTCACGCAGATGCCATCTCTCGCCTTATTTAAGATTGAGTTTCATAAGAGTGACACATCAATCTTATGTGGGGGGTGTAGAGTTTGTTCAGGTCTCTCCTCCCATCTACATGAACTGGCTCTAGTATCGTGCCATAATAATGACTTCTACTTCTTCTGGTTGGTTGCCATTGGTGACGAAAAGACGAGATCGCGATGATATGATAGAATGGAATGAGAAAAGTTAGAATAAAAATTGTGTTTGTAAACTTTGTGAAAGTTTATTTTATCAAAACATACTACACCTTTAAAATTAAAAAAAAACAAAGGCGCACACGTTTTGAGGGCGCAAGGGCGCACAGGCCGGAGGGCGCACCTGCCCGCGGGCAGGTGGCTTCTACGGCCAGTCCGCCTCTGACTCGGGGGTGGTTGAAAAGGCTTTTTCGGCTACTTATATGTTGGTAGGTACATATCACGTGTTGACAGGTCGAAACAACTACGGAACCTTAATTCGGGGGTGAGCAAAATCGAAATTTAGACTCAAATTTGAGTGATTTTTTTTTCGCGATCACAATACTTCCTTTACTACGTAAAAGGAAGTAAGAAACGGAGTTTTCGATCTGCGGGAATAAACCGAAAATTTTGGGGAATAAACCAGAAACTTTGGGGGCACTGGGATTTTTTTGAAGTAAATTAACTCCCAAGTTTTTTCACGTTGAGTCTAGGCTTGAAACATGATTATGTGGAATTTTTTCAGCTTATATCATTGCTAGAAAATCCCATATGCTCGTACATGGCCGCACTAGATCTATCAGATCAAGATCCCTATCAAGAGACAACCACCACATTTAGTGCTGTTGGTGCAGTCTCAGGGCTAAAAAGGGGTCGGAGAAATGTATCCACACACAGAGCAGTTTAGAAGAGAAACAAGGCAGCACTAACCCGACACATGCTTTTCAAATAAGTGTGAGCAGCTGAGCAGGGCCTTTCTCTTAGACAAGGAGCTTGTCACTTTTCAAAAATCATGGATTTACTCCTAATGAAGTATTCGAAATTGTCCCATTTATTTTATTATATTGTTTTAAACACTAAAAAAGTAAAATTCATTTATTGAAATTAATTTTTATAACGCTTATGTAAACGCCAGTAAATAAGCAATACAGAAAACACTTTCTACCTTTATTTGAAATATAACAGATGTTACAAAACATTTAATGCCTAGAAAAGATACAGTAACCCAAAAACAACATAAGGGGGTCATTATTGATCATTATTGATAAGTTTATTGGGTGGGAATTCATTCACAGCACAACAAACACATTCATACAAAGGAAAGACAAGTGACAAGAGAGAGAAAGTACATCTAAGCCCGGGATTTGAGAACAGCAGGGGCGGCTCCTCACTATGGGCCGGGTGGGCAGGGCCCACCCAGAAAAATTGTAAGAAAAAAAATACATAGTTTTAATACATCATTTGCATTTCAATTCAAAAAAAAAAAACCATGGGGCACAAAACGTATTTTCAACCTTCCGCCCCCCCCCCCCCGAACATCGCTAATACAGCAAAAGGAAGCTTTCAAATTCCATCAATTTTTGCGCTTCGCCAAGCTTTGAGAACGAACGTGGGGCAAATCGCCTTGGCCCACGGCGGTTCAAGGCGCACCTCCACTTTTAGCCAATCGCAATGGCTGGATTAAGAAGATCGGTAAGTGATTACACCCCTTGTAATTTCTGCCGAGAGGGCACTTTCTGCTCGTGCCCAAGATTTCCCTTTGTCCCCAACCAAAGCGGTGGAGAGGGAAAGAGAGGGAAGTGTTTCATTACTGTACATGGGCAGAGAATGTCTGGCCCCTGTATTAGGGAGAAAACTCTATCCTATTTCCACTTCGCGGTCCTCATTTTTTTTTCTTTTTTTTTTTTATTCATTTTTATAACAATTGATCTTTATTTTTTTGTGTGTTTCTTTTTTCATTTTCAACACCTATTTCTAACAGGCATAGAGATTGCCAGTTTCACATTACCCCCACCCTCACCTATTTAATAAAATCCATACATATTTTAGTTATTAATTTGCGCTTTGCGAACTGGAAAATTTTCTCGAAATTTTTGTGTGAAGACTTTGTTTTTGACTTGCAGAGCGTTTGCCATTTTCTTGGTACCCATTAGTTTGACTTTGACTTTAATCTCATTTGTCCCAGTGTTGTGCTAAAATATTAAAAAGTATTGTAAGTTTTGTATGAACTCTAGAAACTTGGTCATCCTGCCGGGTGTGACATTATAAATGTTTGGAGAAGTAATAAGTATTCTTAAGCTCTAAATTCTACTTTTGTGTAGCCGAATCATAATTACATTGATATCCAGGACCAAGGCCGTTCAAAGAGGGGCCTCTAACTCCCCTAAAATATCAATGAAGTAGTCTCCCCATCCCCCCACCAGCTCTAAAAACATGAAAGCTATGAGAGTTCTCTGACAGCTTTCATGTTGTGTGCTGAGCTTTTTGCACTGAGGAAGAGGTTCCATTGTAGCCTAGAAAGAGCTATTTGCTGTACTTTTTACCTAAAATTTGTGATTTATTTACGCTGATTTATAAAAGTGAGATTTTTAAGTTCTAACACCGGTAGAATTTGTTTTTCCATGAACTGAAATTGCAACATTTGTATCTAAATTCAAAAAAAAAAAAAATCTTGTAAGCATGCCCATATCTAGTCATTTACCTTATG
>JAXGGA010017748.1:0-23557 GCA_038373865.1 Uloborus plumipes | reverse complement strand
TGGGGACTTGCTTTCATGTCGCGAAAGTAGATGCTTGGTTGCCTGGAGGTCAACCGAGAATGTGAAACCTTAGTTTCACAGTTAGTATTATCTTTGATTGCAGTATTATTATGCTTGTGTAGTAAAATTATCATTATTATTCGCCTGTAAAGTTTTCTTCAAAATTTTACTGTCCTTGCACAAGTATTGCAGTGAACTTAACAAAAATGAGAAATCTTTCATTGAACCGAAGGAAAAAAATAAACCAGGGTAAAAAAAAAAAAGTAAAATCAGAATAACATAAATGCGATCGTGTGTTTGTATTCATTTGGTGTCTTTGAAATTAAAGATGAAAGCAATTTCCACAGATAGTTTCATGGTTCTAAATAATTATGAAATTGCAAATTACGCATTCAGAATGATTTGCATTAAGAATCGAAAAAATGAAAATGAATTTTCTTGACCTAGAATAGTTCTACAAATATAATTTCACGACCAACCCAGGATTAAAATCATAAAAATATACTTACCACCAGACATTGTAAGAGTAGCAAAAAGGTATTCCGCCTCTGTTGAACCAGCGTCATTATGAGAAGCCATTAGAAGATCATACCATGTTCCTGCGGATAGGTCACTCAAAGTCACTGTGCTCTGAGCGGGGGCTATGTTCGAAGATTGCAAAATCCATTCTTTCTGAAGCTTTGGCTTGTAGCGAACTTCGAAATATAAAATCGGACATCCTCCATCGCTCCATGAAGACAGTCGAACAATGGCAAACGTTGAATTGATTACCAGTAAAGATGTTTTATCAGGAGCTAGTGGAGCTAAGGCAAAAGAAAAATAAAATATTAAGTTACTTCAAGTTAGAAAGAGTTAAGAAGAACAAAAATATAGTAGAGTCTCAAAAGTCCAAGGTTAAGGTTAATCCGCCGGGCTTTATTGAAAATTTAAGGTATATCTTAAATAGCTAAAAATGTCCTAATTTCGATTTAATTTAGTTTTTTTGCACTATATGTTTGTATATTTGTGTATCAAAAAGAATGACAAAGCAATATATTACTTGTTTTAAATTAGTAAATACATACTACATGACAGAAAAACATGAGTTAGTAAACAAAATATATAAATATATTTTTAGTATATGCTAAAACTTAATGCGAAACTAACTTAATGCTCATTTTACCCCACGCATGTTTTAATACCCTAAAAAATTCATTTATGCTGGTTTTTCATCAACATTTTGGAATTTATTCCTGAAAATGTGTTCTATACAGTATGTTAAAAACGTTATGTGTATTTCCTTTAGTTTTCTTTGAATCAAAAGTTTTTATGATGAAAGCATTCATGCTTCTTTTGAGAGAGAATTGCTGGAATCTGTAACTTAAAAGTGTAAGCTGTACCTTATTTTGCATATAAAATGGTGCCTGGTGACAATCTTAATATATAAAAATTACGTGTCCCTGTGTTTGTGGCCAATGGACTCCTCAGCTACTGAACCGATTGTAACCAAATTTTGCATGCAGTTTCAGTTTGGTCCAACTTAAATGACAGGATAGTTTTTATCTCAATTTAGGACCGTAATGTATTTTTAATTGCAAATTATCTATTTAGCTACCAGCTTTTCTGTATTCTTGGCTAAGCCTTTTTACTAAGCCTTTTTTGACGCCTCCATGGCTGAGCGACATAAAGCACACGTTCTGGAAGTTTCCGGAGCGCAGTAAACAGGTAATAATCTTAATATCTAAAAATTACGCCACACAGGTAATTCGTCATTGTAAAAAACATATTTTGAATTGGAGATCTCAAAATTAAAATTATTTTTTATAAATATCATTTTTTCAATAAAATGCTGAAGCTCTTGTTTTTACCATTTCAAGTATTCAATTTGACCTATTAATATTTAGTGCAGTACATATTTATTGAATACTAAGCAAATTATGAGTTTTATTGTGTAGTTAACTTTTCCAAACTGCCCAAACTGGATGGGGTAAATTCAAATAATGTAACAAATTCAATTAATCTTTCATTTATAAAATCATGTACGCAGTCATTGGTTTATTCAGCTGTTGATCAATTTTTAAATATGTATTTATTTAGTTTTGTTCATTCATTAATTTATTTAGTCATGAATTCGCTCTTCTTTTAGTCAAAGAATAATATTTAAATAAAAGGTATAAACAATATTTTATTAGTAAAATAATCTCGATGTTATTTGCTTTTATAATTTTGTTTCAAGATATTCTCTCCTTCCGTACTGCAATTTTCAAATTCAATTAGCATTTTCTTCGTTTCGTAAACATGTAATTGAATGTGCGTATGTCTGATGATTTTCTTTGCCTGTATGTCCCAGTAATCACTTTCATGAAACATAAAGATTTTATAAAGTGTCAAAGAACAGTTTCGTCACTTAAACAAAAATAAATTCAAAAATTATTTTTGAGAAAATACATCCGGAATATACTTCAGAAATCATAAAGACGCAATTTCCAACTCATAGAAAAAAGAAAACGGAACTTAGTTCGCATCATCGATATTTTGATTTATATAAATGTATTTTAAATACATTCCCTGCATCAAAAGGGCGGTTTCAGTTCACCTAACTCATAAGCTTTTCCTAAACATCCAGTTACCCACTCCACTTAAAAGATATTCATTGCTCCTACACTTCGGATTAAAATAAAAGTCATTTGACACACTCATTTCCTCTTCACTTCAATTCTCATAACTCCTGGTATTAAATTCCTCGGTCTATTTCAATTCCTTTTAATCAAAATACAATGCGAGAGAGTTTCATCCTAAGACAAAACAACGTAACAAGTTCCAACAAAAATAACACTCCGGGACAATAGAAAATTTAAATTATAAAGCAACATCAGCCGAAGATTTCTCTTGCTCGAGGAGGAATGGGTTTCTTTACTTACCTCCTCCCTTTGTCTTCCCGGTGACTTCCTCGCTGGGATCGCCCCGCCCCGCATTGTTAAAGGCAGTGAGCGTGAAATGGTACTTGGTTCCGCATTTTAAACTCTTCACAATGGCGCTGTTCCTTTGTGGGGCGACGTGAGATTCCTCCGCCAAGTCCCCGGATTCACTCCGATATTGCAGAATGTAGCCTTTGGAATTAAAGAAAAAAAGGATTTAATTATTTTTTGGACCTGTTTGAGGTGTAGTACTTAGATTTGCTAGCTTTATATGCAAATAACAATTCAAATGGAGAAGATAGTGCAAAATTGTAACGTATTGAACTTGAAATTTCTTTTTTTTTTTTTTAAATTACGCATAAGTTTATTTAATTGTTCATTTTAATAAATTCAAATACGTATTGTAGTAAACTCCCGATAACATAAAAAAATACATAAGTCATAAATATATTTATAGCGAGAGAACTCAAAACTTTTGATGTATACATAACTGAAAAATTGGTTTTTATCATTTTTTTAACAAAACTGAAAATATATATGAATAGAAAAACTGAAAATATATATGAATTGAAATATTTTATAACAGAAATACATTTTCCAGTTCTCCGGCTTGTCACAAGCAGAGTGTTGCTATGAAAAGAACTTGGTTTTTTTCTAAATTTTCAAATGCATAGAAATATCGCATAAATACTGGAAAAGGACTTCGAATCATTGATTGAGTACAGTATCCTGAACTTTTCGCACTTGCGTAGTTTATTTTGCATATTTTAACTTAAACAGGCGGTAATACAAAACGGCACAATAATTTTCGTCTCCTACACATGAGACATGAACAAGGAATAGTGTATTTTTCTACAGAATAAGATAAAGTAGAAAGCAATTTTTTCAGTAAATAAATGATCAATTGTACTTAATCAATTTGTACTTAAAATACACTGCAAAAAATGAACTGTTTTTACAGTATAATACTGGCAGCCAAGTTTCCAATTTAAAACTGTAAATCGCGCAGTAAAAATTGTAAAACTAGCAATTTTCCAGTTTCTTACTGTGCAGTTAGCAATTTTACAGTTTCTTGTCGTAAAATTTAGTCGTAATATTATACTGTAAAAACAACAGTATCATACTGGTAGCAGAGGTTCCAGTTTAAACCTGTATATTGCGCGGTAATAAACTGTAAAATTAGCAATCATTACAGTTTATCACTATAAAATTAGCTGTATTATACTGTAAAAACAACATTCATTTTTTAGTGTAAAGTTTTACAAAATAAGGATATTTTCCTTCGATAAATAGATCAAATTAAGACAAAGAAAAGAAATAAATTTTGAGTTATTACAAAAATTACGAATGTGCTTTTTAGAGATAAACATAAAGTCAAATTGACTAATAGAGCAATCACAGAAAACTATTTTAATAATACGTTCAAATTAATAATTTGAAATAATCATAAAATCAAACTCTTTTTCACTTTGGGTAAAGCAGAGACAGTAGCCGAAACTAAGAGAAATGCCTTACCCCTTGAGTGTCTTGTAAAAATATGAGAAACAGTACTGTGTGTTTGTCGTACAGTATAAGTTCATAATGAGGTTTCTTTAATCAATGTATTACGTAAGCCCAAATTCTATAATTATAATTAGCTTTTTAATCGTTATTTCAAATTAAGTTTATATTGTATATTTATCATTAAATATACAACATAGTGAGCACAGCATGAGCACTTTATTTTATATGCACCATGGGCTTGCTACACATCTAAGAAAAAAGGTGCAGCTCTATTTCAGAATTCATCCTATAAAAATGTATTGTTTTTATAATTTACATCAGCTAATCATAATATTACTCTTACTTTCCTGAATATTATTCTTTGATGAATTCAAAGGAAAAATGTATGCTGAACTTCACAAAACATACCACTTATAAAGTAATTAGTGCTTCGCAATAGATACCCCCAAAACTTAAGCTAACTAGAAGCCAACGAGTAATCAATAAAATTCTCATTCTAGAAAGCGTTGGTTTCTTAGCAACGGTAAAACTCCTCTACCATAATTCCAATGAATTAAGAATTAATTTAGAGTTTCCACGGACAGTTTTAAAACATTCTTGCCTAAGACCAAGCAACCCCCGTCTACGTTTCACTAATCTCACGCGTTAATGTTCCCTTCATGTAGACTAACGACAATTTAAACGCGTGGTCTTAACAGATAACCGGCTTTGCAGCTGTTACACTCAATTTATTACTAATCTTTTTGGCCAATCCTTTATTAACCGCTCAAGTTTCCATGGAGATGTAGTCTCACTCGGAAACCTGTCACCTCAACAAATCACGTGATTTATGATTTCAGAAAGCAGGGTTCTTAATATCAATTTTCTGTATTTACGTTTAGTGATTAACGTTCCAAAATCGTTATTTTAATACAAAAAATGTATTGCTGTATACCAAGCATTAATGTTTCTTTAGGCTCTAATTTCTTCTCTCAAGGGAGAGGAATTTCAAAAGGTTTTAAACCAAAACAAACAACAAAACGTTTTTCACGACAGTACGAAAACTGATAGAGGAATTTGTATAGTTGATTTGTATGCTCATGAAATTAGTGCTCAGGTCGTTCTATAATCATTTTGGAGTGCAGAAATATTCATTTTGGTAACTACCTTATGCAAAGAGATGAATTTATTATCTATTGTGAAGTGAGTATTTTGCCACTAAAGGTATTTTTCGTTCAGTCCTCGTGTTTACATAAGGCTCAAGCTAGAAAAACACATTTTTTTTCCGTGCAAGTCATTGAATGCCAAAATTTGACGCGAATAATTATTGAAGACCGTCTAATCTTACCATATACATTAAGTCCAAATTTCCAAAATTATCAGTACGAAATAATGCAGATGTTATTAGATCACCTAAAAGGCGAAAGATAAAAAGCTGAATTGTAACTCTCAAAGAATTTATGGAATAAATTAAACACTATCAATATGCCCATTAATGTACACATTAAAAAATCTAGGGCGTTATTTTCATTGGTGAAATTATTTAGTACTTTATGTATTTTATGTCGTTTTTACAAACTTTAATTCGGCTGTATATGTTACAATGTTGTTTGAGGGATGCAGGCATTTAACCAGCGGTTTTAAAAAATGGAAGACCTAGGGAAATAACTACACATCTCGTGTTCCAAAGTATTCAGTCAAGTTGGAGCCAAATATAATCGCCATACGATAACAAAAATGTAATGCATTTGAGTGATAAATAATTAGTATACAAATCGGAAAAAAATTGGATAGGAAAGGAAAAAATTATATATTGTCAATACATTTCATGTGATGAAAACTATAAGGAAAATTGAGAAAACTTCGCATGGGGACGTGATTATAACCTGAAAACAATCTGGAAACTTTCTAAAATTGAAAATGCTTAATGGTAATTTAGGGTTTAATGGTAATTTAGTAAGTCTAGCTTTTAATCTGCAAAATTTTCAAAATTAGCTAGTACTAAAAAGGGCGAAAGAAAATTGGGTCAAAGTAGCCAAAAAAATAACTCAATTATCGTTTTGTATCGAAGAATTATGAAAACCATAGGAAGCATCATCCAACATTATAAAAAAAAAAAAATATCGAAGAGATTCCTAGAAAGAGTAATGGGCAGCTATTGAACTAAACTTTGCGAGTAAAAAATATCTAAGGTCACCATTATAATTGGGTCTAACGTTACACAACTTCTAGAATCTACTGTTCCACTATTGAGAAAAGTCTAATTGCTGGAAGCAAATTTCCTGAAGTCGGTTTAAAGTTCCACCGAGCGTTAAAATTACAGAAGTATTATTCAAAGTGTCGTATTTATGGAATTAGGTTACACATTTTTTTTTTATTTTTTTTTTTTTTTATTTTTTATTATTATTATTTTTTTTTATAGTAAGCAATTTAGGAAACTTTTTCCAAAGTTACTTGATTTTCACAAAAAAAAAATGGCAGAAACCGGTAAAACTCACAATTTTTTTACAATGCAAAATAAAAAAATATAAATTAGAAAGTATTTTCATATTTGCTAAATGCATTGACCACTATGACATTATTCATAGACAAATAATATATTTGTCTTTACAATACATTTTCAGAATTTCGAACAGAAAATTATTTTCATGAAGAAATTACACGGAGAATGTTAGCAATTATAACATATTAAATCAGTGATTACTTCTCCGTAATGAAACTTCTATCATTCATTTACATTTACAGCAAAGGGGCAGACTGAACTACACAATTAGTTTCATCCTACCGGTCTGCTACACAACGCAAGCCACATATTAATGTGCATCCATCCTTTTCGTTAACTTTCCACTAGTGTTCTTTGTCTCGCCATGCCGTGTATTTCGGATTGCGTTCGGATAGATAAATGATAGAGAAGGATTTAATTTATTATTATTGACTAACAATTACTCTCTTCAAGCCTAATAAATAAGAAATTTTCATTATTTCAATGCATTAAATTTACATACCTACTAGCTTATTACTCGGAGTTGCCCACGTGTGTATTAAAATGCTCGTAAAATTTAGAATTAAATATCTGTTGGAACCTCTAATGTTTCTGCGTCAATTTTTGTGCCAATATTCCAAGGTAACTATAACATGAATTATAATTGTTTTTAACTTATTTCATGCTAAAATCAAAATGGTGAGCCTAAAATGGATAATTTAATGTTAATCGTAATCTTTTTTTGAAAATACTCACATTTAAGAGTATTTAATTGTATGAATTTGTATGTTTAAAGTATTATCTCTGTTACTCTATATATTCTAATTTGAAAACTCATTAAGAGTGTAAAACTGAAATACCGTACGGCGTACGTTAAACTCACCTAAACCATAAGTTACCTCAAAATGATTTATATTTCTTTTATTTGTTTCTCAGATTTCATATCTTCTAATAGCAATACAATTTATGTTCAGAATAAAGTTAGTGCTGTAATATGAAATTTTGTGTTTGACATTACCTGGAGTTTTATTAAATAAAACAAGTAAATTTTTGTACAACAGCAAACTCCCAATTATCCGGCATCGGATTATAAACGGTTCGGATTAGCCGCTGGTCTTTCACATTTTTGCTTTTATGCAGTGATGATTAATTGAATGCCGAAAAATACACCCATTTTACACTCTTTAGTTTGTACTCTTTTTAAAATGAGCTACACATCAGTTCTCGCTCATTTCGACTGATTTAGTAAATATTCGTGGATCAGGGTAATGCATTGCTTTGTGACATATTATTGAGGAAATTTCAAAGTTAATTCATGATGGAAGTACAACACTTTTTCATTCGTAAATAGGACTGTTAGATTGACACACTGCATGAGTAATATTAATTTAGCATTAAATTTTATGCGCTTTATTACACTGCATATCATATACATTTTCAGGTGCAGCGTCATTATTAGCATATTACTATTTGGTTTACAATTTCAAATTTAGTCATTATAATGGTCAGTTATTACGATGTCTAATTACACTCTGACATGTTTATTATAATTCGCTGAAAACTGTAACGAGCTAAATTCCTTTGCTGGCT
This sequence comes from Uloborus plumipes, assembly GCA_038373865.1. Classification (NCBI taxonomy): domain Eukaryota; kingdom Metazoa; phylum Arthropoda; class Arachnida; order Araneae; family Uloboridae; genus Uloborus; species Uloborus plumipes. Next base: position 15,106 of record JAXGGA010017748.1, on the reverse strand, counting down.
TCCATGCATTGCAATATAGTTATGCTGGTAATACGTTTATTTTCTCACTATAAAATTTTAATAAATTTCCTGATTTAATCACTCATTTCAATTACGTTGGTATTATTTTCGAAACATCATATTATTTTTTTTATTATATCCAAATATATTCATAATAAGAGCAATAATAAACTCAATACAACAATGAACAGAATGTTTTGATCCGTATCAATGCTACCAAACACCTGTTGGGTGTATACAATTCTGAATCATCTGAAATTTAAATTATCGAAAAAAAAAAACTACAGTATAGAAATGTGTTTTAAAGATACAATAGAGGTTCTTCATTAGTGCAATAAGTCAACCACACAAAGAGAAGTTCACGAGAGATCAGTACTTTCTCGGCTTTATTGTTGTGTGTGGAGTTTTGCACTGATAAAGTAACTCTTAGTAGCACTTAAAACATAATTTTCATGATAATTTGTGATTCATTTATGCTTTGATTTTTTACTGCAATCAAAACTAAAAATGCGTTTAATTTTAAGTTTTTTTTACAACTGATAAGTCTTTAAGCTATTTTTTTCTTAATTGGTAAATGTATTATATGATTTAAAAATCCCAATAAAACTGTTTTTTGAAAAAGAAGAAAAAATACAATTTATTTTTCATGTGAAAAGTTATATACATACATTTTTTTAATTAATCTCCCTCATTATTTATTATGAAAGCCCTAACTAACACACTATTTAACGCAAAAACTCACAAAATGAACAGCTCAAATATATACTTGAACATTATAAGTTTCTTATTTATGCAAATAATTTTAATCGCTTGAGACATTGAGTTAAATAAACATAACAAATAGTGGTGTAATTTCAGTAAAAGTGTTTTTTGCTTATATAGGCAATATAAAAGTAGAACTTTACTTTTTACAAATTCAACATTGTCTCTAAATCATTTTTTTTTTCAGTAATAATGAAAAGCTTGGTGAGTCTTTAAGCTAAGAACCATTTTTTACTTCATTACTAAATGTATTATGAGGCAGAAAAAATTTCAATTAGACTGTTGTACAGAAAAAAAAGAAGGTAACAAAAGTGCAACATTGTTTTCATAAGAAACGCACGTGATACAAGGAAAACATTTTTTTTTTAATTAACTGCTCTCATTATTTATCAGAAAAACCCTAAATAATCCATAATTAAAAGCAAAAAACTTTTTAATGGTGTATACATTGTTTTTCTTTCATTTTAGCTAAGTAAACTGAAACCCAGTGAAAATATTTAGGAAAGAAGATAGTATTTTTTTATTCAAAACAGCAGAAAATTAATACACGTGAGATTATAGACTTTACGTTAAGAGATAAAAAAGAAGGAAAATATTATCGTAGCTCAAGCATTCTTCAGCCTTCCTGAAAAAGTGTTTACTTATGACTGTTTGGAAATTTGAATATTTTAAAAGTTTAAATATTTTATGACTGGATTAGTCCGCATTATGTTCCAAGCAAAGCAGCTGTGCTCTTGAAAAAGCAGAAAAGGAAAGTCGAAGTTTTAGGTTCAAATGTATCTTTAATATTTTTTTTCTGAGCTAAAACTACGTGTCCCTCTATTTTTGTTATTATTACATTGTTGTAATTATTATTACATAAGAAACTTTATTGTTTTGATATATATATATATATATATATATATATATATATATATATATATATATATATATATATATATATATATATATATATATATATATATATATATATATATATATATATATATATATATATATATATATATATATATATACACTGGCGGAAAAAAAAATCCCAACACCAAGAAAAAATTGCCGTAGAGTAATGAAATTTGGGTAATGCAATTGTCTAGTTAACATGTTTAATTGATTAAATGCACAAGATCACTGGCTAATTTAAGCTCAAGAAAATGCTGTGCAAATGTGAAATTATGTTAATTTAATAGAGGGTGTAACCTCCAGAATTTTGAAGGCAAGCCTGCAAGCGTGCATGCATTATGTCATACAGGTGCCGAATGTCACTTTGTGGTATGGAGTTCCATGCTTGTTGCACTTGCTGTGTCAATACTAGGACCGTCATTGCTGACTGTGGATGATGCTCGAGGTGCCATCCCATGATATCCCATACGTTATCAATTGGAGACAGACCTGGTGATTTTGCAGGTCATGGTAACATGTCAGCACTCTGTAGAGCATATTGCGTTACAGCAGCGATGTGAGGGCGAGCGTTATCCTGCTGGAAAACTCCCCCTTGAATGCTACTCATGAAGGGCTGTACTACTGGTTAAATTAACAGACTGACGGCAAATTTTCAGTCAGTGAGTTTGGGATAACCACAAGAATGCCCCTGCTGTCGTAGGAAATTGCTCCAGAGACCATAACTCCAGGTGTGAGTCCCGTGTGTCTAGGCCGTAGACCGCTTGGATGCAGGCGGTCCCCTGGCCTCCTTCTGACCAATATACAGCCACCACTGGCAGTAATTCAGAATCTGTTTTCATCAAAAATTACAACAGATCTCCACTCCGACCTCCAGTGAGCTCTGTTGTGGCACCACTGCCGTCGGAAAAGACAATGGTTTGCAGTCAATGGAATACCGGCTACAGGCTGCCTGGCTCGGAGCTGTCCTTGAAGTAAACAGTTTCTTACCGTTCCTTGGGTCACGACAGTACCAACTGCAGCTCGAATGTCAGCCGCAGATGCAGTACGGTGCGCCACAGCTGTACGCAAGATTCGGCGATCTTCCTTCTAAGTCGTGCCACGTGGCAGCTCGGAACTCGATATTCTTGACGTAGTACCATCCCTTGCCCATAGCTTCCAATAATCATGCATGGTGGAAACATTCCCACCCATGTCTTTCTGCAATATCGCGAAATGAAAATCCACCTTCTCGTAGCCAATTTGTACGACCTCGTTTAAACTCGGTGTGCTATTGATAATGGCTTCTTCGTCTTCTTAAAAGGTATTCCTGGCTAACATGAACGCAATTCGTCCAATTTCACGGAAAAGTAATACACACGAGCTTCACAACACGCTTTTAAAACAAGCCTTATTTGCATGTTCTGAGTGACGCCAGCTGCGCCACACTTATGCGCGGAACACGAAATTTCAATCGATGTCATCTTTCAGTTGTATAAACACGCCTACCAAATTTCGTTTATCTAACACAAGTCTTTCTTGGTGTTGGGATTTTTTTTTCCGCCAGTGTATATATATATATATATATATATATATATATATATATATATATATATATATATATATATATATATATATATATATATATATATATATATGTATATATATATATATATATATATATATATATATATATATATATATATATATATATATATATATATATATATATATATATATATATATATATATATACATATATATATATATATATATATATATATATATACATATATATATATATATATATATATATATATATATATATATATATATATATATATATATATATATATATATATATATATATATATATATATATATATATATATATATATATATATATATATATATATATTCCAACTGTGATTTTTCATGTCCTGTACTGTTTAATCTCATTGGTAATTAATTAAAAACCTACGAACGAAATGGTTATGTAATTAAATTACTATAAGCGTTTTTTTATCACATTTTTTATGTAATATAACTTGCCACTCAACGAAAACTTTAAATATATCACCTAAATATCAGTACAATGTCATGACCGTTTTTTGAATTTGTCTACAAATTGCAATTTGTTTTTATTTATTTATTTATTTACTTATGTATTTTTGTCGAAACAAATGATTTAAATCAATTACCTCGGAAACTTTTATGTATATGATCTAACTAAAGAAAACTAACACGTCTTTTGGTCAATATATTAAATTAACATTGAATTCCGGGTCAATAAATTTTGGGTTTAATGTTTAACGCATTTTTCAATTTAAATTTGTACGATTCCACCGCCTTCTACCTTAAAATTTATGAAGCGTCTTGTGAACCATGATGAAAGTACGCCATCTGAGTGATATTTACAAACATGAAGTTTACGGAATAGTGCATAGAGTTTGTGTCATTTAAGAACTCAAATTTAAATAAGGTACTTATGTCATAAATTTTTTGTCAGTACCTTGATATTGATAAACTTGATCATCTTTTGAGTTTCCATATTCAAAATAGTAAGTATTTAAACTTAATACAAACCTAAATTACACAATAAATGGATCTTAACAAATTCATAACCAAACAATTTCAGTTGTTATTTGAAATGAAAATGTCAATACCATGTGTTTCAGTACCATGTAAAAAAAATAATAAATTAGTAATAAAGTTATTTTAATTATTAATATTAACTTTTTTTTTTCAATGCAGATGATTCAATTACTTCGTACTGGAAAAGTATCTGAAAATAACGACAAAATAAGAGGCAGAAATATTAAACAAAACAATATTAACTTTTAAAATTACAGCAAAAAAAAAAAAAAGAAATACGATAGGACAAGCAATTAACTATTTTAAACACGAGTTAGATTTAATTATAGCTGATCACTACAGAAATACTCATCAAAACCACTCCATGAAAAAACTTACTCAATCTCTACAAAGCGATGAGTTAGTACTATTCATTGACTTCAGAGAAAATAGTTTGTAAATGTGAAATTTAATTGTGCCTGAACCTTTTCGGACAGAGTTTCCCAAATAAGCCAGATTTTAATGTGAAAAGCAGCATATGTATCATCGTGCCTAAAAAATGAATGGTACTTTCTTTGATAAAAATTATTAAAATTGGGATGACCTAGATGGATTATAATTCTATTCGCTTGACTTGAGAAATATCCAATGATCATATGCTGTGCTTCTTTTACCAATAAAATCTGGCTTATTTGGGACACTCTGTCCGAAAAGGCTCAAGCACAATTCTTTGTTTTTTTTATGCATTCCGATTCAGTTGTTCATCTACTTATGCTGTCACGTGCTGTTTTTGACCCAAGTTGAAGTTTTGTAGGATTAAGGGGCGGATCGTCAGTCTGAGCCGTTTTTTTTCAATTCCTTCATCCTTAAGAAATATAATTTTTCTTGGACTTTTTGATCGATACGCATGTCTGAATTTGCTCTCCACAAAGTAAAACACAATGTACTACCATACTAAAGCCGATTAAAAGAAAAAAAAAAATAAAGTAGGTTCATTTTCAAATTTAGGCTTCCAAACCTTCTCATCTTCTTTTCACGAGAACTAAAGAGCTTTTGAGATTTTGATTATTTATTCAGCAATCTCTGCACTTTATAAATGAATAATACATTCCCGCATTTCCTCCACCAATCACATTTAAAGGGATATTTGCATAAAATCTGACTATTGTCTAAACTTTTGCAACAATGTAAAAAAATGTCTTTTGTAACATCCAAAATTTGATTCCAGTTATAGTTATAAGAACTCCAGAAACGTATTTGGGACCATATTGTGTAACTGCAGTAAAAATTTGAAAGCATTTCGTTGAATAGTTTTCTCTTTATTCACATATTTGCATTTTGTCTAAACTTTTGCATCGCAGTGTATCTGTACTTTACACACTGGCATGGTCTAGTCTTAAAAGTGTTCTCAAGGTTTTACGACATTGTTTAACTCCCGCAGACATGATCTTTCTGCTATTATTGTTCATATTAAAAATATATACATATACTTCAAAGGTACATCATGGAATTCGGTAAAGGAATGGGGAATATCTCACGTACACTGCAAAAAATGCACCGTTTTTTGTACAGTATAATACTGGCAGCCGAGGTTTCAATTTAAAACTGCAAAATTCACAGAAATAAACTGTAAAACTAGCAATTTTAATTTCTTACTGTAGTGTTAACAATTTTACAGTTTATTGCCGTAAAATTTAACTGTATTATACTGTAAAAACAACAATATAATACTGGCAACAGAGGTTCCAGTTTAAAACTGTAAAATGCACTGCAATAAACTGTAAAATTAGCAATTTTACAGTTTATAACTATAAAATTAGCTGTATCATACTGTAAAAACGACATTCCTTTTTTAGTGTTCTGACAGAAACACAGCCAAGAAAAATAATATGTAAAATTAGCTAGCAGTAAAAGATATGGATAAAGTATATAATTCCATTGAAATACTGACGATGAAAAATATTTTGGTTTAAAATACGTCGAAAAACTGTTTTGCTTATGAATTATGATACCATTATCCCAAAATTTCAGCAATGCATAAAAGTAGAATGACTTTCTAAACTTCTGGTAAGACACATAGTAATAATCTCCAAAAATTAGGAAAATTAAGCTCTCAATAAAGAAATAAAAATTGCTTAAATGTATAAAGAAAATCTTACATCCTATTAAAATCAAAAAAGGATAATAGGGAAAACATAAATTTATGCAGCAGATGCATTAGATTAAAAATCGATACACATGAAAAAATACTTTAGGAAGCACTTTCGTTTTCGTAACTTTCTTTTTAACGGATAAAATAACTTGAAATTGAAAGAAAGGACGCCAAATTATGTATCGTTACATTTGAACTGTGCATTTATTTCTCATTATAAGAACATTATCTTGCAACCTATTAAAATTGAACTTAGAAGGTATATGCTACAAAGAATTTATTCCTTGTACAGATAAGAATGTCTTTTTTTCTTTCTTTTTTTTTAACTTTGTATTTATTTATTGCAATTTATACTTGCTAATAAGTTGCTTTTGTCTGTTTGCTGAAAATTTCAACTCACTACCAATAGTATTCGTAATTCCTTAACGCACCTCAAAGTGAAAGTATCGATTATATTGATGAAGTTTTCTGTTTACGATTGCTGAAACACACAGTTGGTAAAAGTAAAAAAAGAGAGCTTGATAGTTACGAATGCGCAGGAATACTGCAGGCGTTACAACTTACAAGAAACAAATTTTTCAATGCAAAAAATGCAACTTTTGGATGAAAAAACATCCGACAAAAGGTTTTCATATCTATTAGCCACGGGCAGAAACAAGAGAGGTGCTTAGACCATTGAGATGATCCAAGGAGAGGTGCGGTGGAGGCGATCGCCCATTCCTTGAGGTACTCACCACTGGCAAATTTTCAACATTGAAGTTCAAAAGAAGCATTTTTGGACTATCTTTGATAAGATATTTTCTAAAGGGAGTTTTAGGGATTTCTTCAGGATGCGTCTAGCAACTAATGTCCAAAACAAATGCTGTCAACATTTGTAAACCAAGATGTGTAGTAAAGAACAAGAAATAAAATCTATCGCCCCTCCCTTGAAACATGTCTAGTTCCGCCCTTGCCGTTAGCTCACGTGTTTTTTTCATTGAAAAGGCGTTCATTGTAACGCCAAAACGCGTGTCTGCAGTATTCTTGTGTATTTGTTTTTTTATACGTTGTATTTTTACTTTTATTTTTTAAGCACAAAGGTATTTATTTATTTCAAACATTTGATATTTTTTAACTAAAACAGCTCCAATCATTACTAAAGAGAAGAGCATACAAACAATAGCAGACAAACAAAGCGACAGACAGCAAACCAATATTTCCCTAGATCATAACCTTTTTTTTTTAAATTATTTTGTAATCTTCTAGTCGTTAAATTTGTTTTCTGCGTTATATTAAGTTTTCTTTCGTGATTTTTTCTTTCGGAACTTACTGAAAAAACTTTCTTACAGAAAAAGACTGACCACAAAGTGTGTATTCTTATCCATTTTTTCCACTTTTGTGTATTTACCACAGTATATGCCATCCATTATATTCTTTAAAAAAATATTATTTTTCTACTTATTTTAAAGCATACAGCATTATAGGATTATTTATGCAAAGTTTACGTGTTTTAAGACTTCATAGCTAGTACTTTGAATTCCCAAAACAAAGAATAAAAATCCCTTTTTTACATCATTATAAACATAATCCCACTTCCATCCGTTAAAATTGATGTTTCGAGGAAACTAAAATAAAATAAATCTTTTTGTAACAAGAATTTTTGAAACACTGAGAAAAAATTATTTATTTTATTAAACGAAAGAAGGCCTCTAAAGATATTTAAACAATTTCCAATATAACAAGGTGAATAAAAATAATTTTAACGGAATTAACTGTTGTACACATCAGAAAAGTATTTAAAATCCAAACATTTTAGTAATTAGTTCAGTAACGTCCCTGTTATTTCGAAGAGAAATAAAAGACAAAAGTATGTTTGATCAAAAAGCACATTTTTGTACCTTCTTTCTTTCTTTTACTTCTTCTTTTTTTATTGCATACGTTATTTATAACGAAAAAAAAAAAAGTAGTTGTCACTTTCGTCATGCAAAAAGTATTCAAACATATCAAAAAAGGGCGAATTGTATCGCGTAACATTATATAGTGACAAATTTTAATAATGCGTGACAGATTTCAGCAGGCAACAGTTAATAGCGTGAATTATTAAAAGAGAAGAAGCCTTTTTTGCATAAAACTCTGACATTTTGTGCAGGGGAGATTTGACGTGGAAAGAAAATTGGCCATGCTACTTGGTCTGACTGATATCCACAAGAAAGAAAAAGCAATAACAAGAAAGATATTGCCATGCATTAAAAATTGATGTTTGCGTGGTCGAGTGAAAAATATTCACTGATAAATGATAGGGCGGAAGCGTTTTCTCAGCCAGTATTTTGGATAGTGTTTCCATCCATTAACGAGATTACTCGTTGACGTTTGGGCAATATATTTCCCGTAACAACAGGAATAAAAGTATCATGTCTTACTATTTTCGTCATCGACAAATTCAACACTAATGTTTGAATACAACTGTAGTTTTTATGGAGAAGAATTTAAAATAATGTGGGGGGGGGGGGGTTTTCAAAAATTCATTATACTGGCAGTCGATGTTCCAATTTAAAACTAAAATATACAGTAATAAACTAAAACGAACATTTTTAAAGTTTCTTATTGTAAAGTTAGCAATTTTACAGTTTATTGCGGTAAAATTTAGCTGTTTTATACTGTACAAACAACAGTGTAACATTGGCAGCAGAGGTTCTAGTTTAAAACTGTAAAATGCACGGTAATAAACTGTAAAACTAGCAATTTTACTTGTTTCTTACTGAAAAATTAGCCATGTTTACAGTTTTTTACTATACAATTAGCTATTTTTTATTGTAAAAACAACATTCATTTTTTAGTGTTCATTAAACTAACTGGGGAGTACTTGGATTCAACTAGGGTATTACTTATATAAGACAGCAAGTTATACTTTTAAGAAAAAAGAAGATACACATTATGCAGTCTTTTCCTAATATGAAAATAATAACAATATTAATCTGAGAACAATGAGCTCTGTACTGCCGTTTTGATGCATTAAATTCCTGAATTAGTATCTAAACGGTAACACGTACAACATCTCAATAACCTTAAAGATGCAAATAACTTTTTCTTTTTTAATTTCATACAGATCACCAAAATTTACAAAAACATGAGACTTGAATGAACTCCTTGTAAAGACTACATTTTTTATGTTAATTTGATTGTAGTTTAGTTCTAATTATTGTTGCTATTGTTATTATCTTTATTTTTCAACCTAAATTTCCTTTGCTGGTTTGAGTTCAAGTTCTCATTTTTATTACTTTTGCTTTTGCTATCCTACTTTACTTTGACTATGTGATACCCATGCTGCTCTCAATGTATGGATTGATTTTTCCAGTAAAGTCATATGTAACAACAACAGAACAACAAAAACGAGGACAGAATGATAGAGAAACGATTGATAAGTTTAAAAAAATGTTGACTCGCGAAAGCTCGCGTGGGGTCGGAAACGACCCCAGCCATTTTTGTTTCCATTTCTTGGAATTTCATGGACAGATAAGGAAACAATCTTTGGGCAGCTGCCATTGTGTGCCTGATTGATATGTGGGTGTAGTTGTAATTTTCTTAAATCCTTTTAATTCTTGTAAACTAGGGGGTATTCTTGCGATTGGAGTCTTTTACGACCATAGGCGAGTACTGACGTCAGTAAAGTTCTCGGAACGGAACATTTGTTTGGAGTGGGTTCCATTCAAAGAATTTCGAAACATTTTGTAAAAGGAAGCAGTTGTCAGTAATCCTTCTTCTAGGCATGATTTTCAGTTAACAAGCGTGTCATTCACAATGATTATGTGGTTCTGTCCTTGCAAAATTCATATTTTTCAATTGCTTTTGCACTACTTATACCAAAGAAAAGATGCCGACTCCATATGAGCAAGGGATGAAGCATTTAAGCTAATTACTAGCCGATGGAGAAAGTGATGAATATGTGTCATTTCAGACGATGAAGGTTTAGCAATAAAGAAAACTTTAGTGATTATGACAGTTAAAGCAAATTTTCTTTTAGCGAAAATTCTGATAATCTTGATACAGATGACATCTTTATTTGAAGAGATAAAAAAAAACTATTTGGCAAAGAAATAAATTTAGAGCTAATGTTTGTACTTCAGTTCGAAATATAAGTATTTTTCTTCCTGCACCAAAGGGAAACGCAAAAAATGTTACTGATGTGTTTGAGAGCTGGAGCATTTTCGTAATAGTTCATAAAACACTTTCTTTATGCATTTCAAATCAAAAACTAATTATTGTAGAAGTCTCTGTTAGTGAAAAAACATAAATGAATAAAATAAAATAAAGAAGTCATGAAAAAAAGGAAAAGAGATGAAGAAAAACACATTGGGGTCGTTTTCGACCCCGCGCGAGTCCTCGTGTGACAAAACAAGGCGCGAGCTCTCGCGAGTTAAATGTTGCGCAAATAAAAAAATAAACAAATAATGATAATAATAACAAAAGAAGAATAATAATAATACAATTATAATTATCTCTAACAGATATTTTTTGTTCTCAGTGGCACTAATAAATACTACATGTTTGTAGTCTAGTGTTGAAATAGCAAGAATATAGATAAAAGTAAAGTGTTAAGAAACATAATACAAGTACAAATGATGATGATCCATTTAATATGTTTTAGGTTATATTTAGGTACCAAAAGCATTAGAGTCTTACCTACATGGGTTGTACTAATTAGACAAAAACTTCTCCTACGTATAGTTAATTTAAATAAATTAAACCAATTAAAGAATGAAAAGCAATTCAATCAAGCATAAATGAGCAGGATCTTTTCTTGCTTATTTGTTTTATATTCTTTTCTTTTTCAAGTGCAAATGAATTTGTTTATTTCAAATTGAAGCAAGTTACTTGATTTTTAAATCTTACCTGTTACAGGCGACATCTCTGATACGGTCCATTCTAATTCAATAGAAAATTCGGATTGGTTTAAAATCTTCAAAATGGGAGACTTTGGAGGATCTGAAAACAAATATTTTTGTAAATATTGGGAAAATGCTAAGTATTTTTAAAGAAAATTTATAAAACAAGAGGTAAACGTTTTTATTGCTTTATAAAATTAATTAAAGCTCAAATTTTACACAGATGAACAAGCATTTAAGGACGAATTCTCAAATATTCAATCTTATTTTAATCAGGGAATTACGCAAATACATTAGCGTGCAAAAATTAAGGGCGAGACGCTTTTCTCAGCAAAACATTGAGAAAAAGCTTTCCAAATCAATGCAAATAATACTATAAGATCTCTAGACGTAAGAACATGGGTAATGTATACCCAAGTAGCATCAACTCATCGGTTTTTGCTTGGCCGATCATCGAACTCCTCCTAAACTGTCTCCGGAACGCACGATGACATCGTTCCGATCAGTATCCGAGCACGGTTTTCGATGAGCTACTTTTCATTGGAAAGCGACATCCTACCTATCAACTTTCCCGATGAAAACAGGCCGAGCTATATTCCATTGAAAAACGATATCCTTCCTATCAAGTTTCCCGATGATTTTCATCGGCACGGGACTGTTCTGCTCGTAAATTGCTCCAAATCTCATCGTATTTCGAGCAAAACATCGGATTTTGCTGCTCGGATTCTGTTTGACCGATGAGACATATTGGATCATCGGCCGATAAAAATTTCATTGGGTTTCGATGAATGACCGATCATCGGCCGATGAGAGAGAGTAAGCAGCACTTCCCATAAAAAACCAAAAATATTAAAGTAATCTTTATTGAAAATAAAAGAAATATTTGTCTCCATAACGCTGAAATCTAGTGACTCAGTGAATAATAATCATGATTAAGTTGAACAGATGTAATCATTAATTAAAATTTAAAGTTTCCCTCCTACACTATAAATATCTGAAAAAATTATACAAAAGCTTTCAACTTTGCACGTATCCCACGAATCACTTCAAGAAAAATCAATAAATCTAATTTATAAAGCAACGAATATACATATTTTAAATTACTTAACAGCACGAACGTCTCATAATAAATGAGACATTGAAAAATCTTTCGCAACAAACAATAAGAGCTGATAACCGCTGCGGGAGGGCACTAAATTAGCTCTTAAAATATGAGTGGAATTCGTGGGAAAGTTCTGAGTCCTCTCAAAGGTGTGATTAGCTCCTTAATGCAATATTAATCGACTTGTTTCCAGCTATCATGTAGGAAGCTAATTATTACACTTTTAAAAGGTAAATAATTATTTGCATGCTAATGTTTATGCAGGACCATTCAACATTGCTATTCAGTTTAATTAATGATTAAAGTCTCGATTTCATTTAAAATATTTTGAATCAATTACTCAAAAGTTTCAAACATGTATCTTGAAACTCAGATTATTGACTCATCTTAATAAATATTCATGGTGATCATTTGATTAATAATTAGTTGCAAAATGTATGTCTTATTTTCGAATGCTATAAAAATATTTATAAAGGAGTTTCATTATTGGAAAAGTAATTTCTTAAGCAATTCATGCTTCAATTTTAATACCAATGAAATGTAAAGAGTAGATGGCTTTATATAAAAAATAAAAAAAAGCTTTCATTTCTATGCATATAGTTTTATAAATGTAAAATGACCAAAAAAAAGTAAGGAAAACGTAGTTAAAAAATATGAGGTAAAAAAACAGTTCATGTGTATAAACAGCTTTGAATGAATCAAACTCTGTCTGCTTGAAAATATATCATGAACAAGACAAAACTAAACCCTGATATTGCTAGAAAAGAAGGTGTATATTGTACAAACTAAAAGGTAACTAAGCAGAACAAAAGAGTTTCAATGTTTCCTAAACCGGGGCAAAAGTTGAAACTAATGCGCTTACCTATCTTCCTTTAGGGTTTTACATCAAGTTTTAACAAAAATAATACAGAAATTGAATGAATTTGCTATGTTTACCGGGTTTGAATATCCGCGATTCGAACCAGGGGCACCACATAGGCCCCCGGACCCATCTTGGTTAAACCTCGCTGACCACTAGACAAGGTGACCGGCTGTAATCAAGGAACATGTACTAAAATTGAGGATAAAATAAATAACACTGAATTATGTTTGATAAATTTTTTTTTAGACTTTATCGAACCTAATTCAATTATGTCCCAAGTAGCATCAACTCATCAGATTTTGCTCGGCCGATCATCAAACTCATCGTAAACTGATCCCGTAACGCACGATGACATCGTTCCGATCAGTATCCGAGCACGGTTTTCGATGAGCTACTTTTCATCGGAAAGTGATATCCTTCCGACCAACTTTCAACAAAATTGATCCTTAATTCATCGGCACGGGACTGCACTGCTCGTAAATTGTTCCAAATCTCATAGTATTTCGAGCAAAACTCATCAGATTTGCTGCTCGGATTATGTTTGGCCGAAGAGACATATTGGAGCAATTCCCGATGAGAACTCATCGTAATCGATCATCGGCCGATGAGAATTTCATCGGGTTTCGATGAATGTCCGATCATCGGCTGATGAGATTATACTGCTAGGGGTGTGTCTAAAGTTTGATCGTTTCGTCCGTAACAGTATGATTGCCGTACTAGAACGCAGAATAGAATGTAATGATGACGTAGTGAATTTATCGTTATTGAAAAGTAACGATTACAAATTCTGCAACTGTGCGTCAACCCTAAAGATTTCCTAGTTCGTGACATTCTAAAAATGTATTTCAAGCCAAGAATTTGCCCTTATATTTTTTCCAGGGTCAAACTCACATAGAGACTATTGCTTATGCAGTAAACTCTCGATTATCTGCGAGGGTCTCGGGAAAGAAACTAACACAATTAGCTGTTTTTTTTTTTTTTTTTTTTCGAAAAAGGACTAATTTACATTTTGTTGTTTCTTTACATTTCTTACCCAAGTTTGCGGTGTACTTCATCCAATAAATTATTTTACTTGGGCGTTATCGTAAGTGCCAATTCTTTATAGATTTTATATGCTTGAGTACTTCAAATACAAATATTTTTTATGCTGTACTTATCGTCACTGTTTGTACATATCACTTTTAAGTGCACTGCAATTATTTTCGAGCAAAAGACAGTTTCATCGTATTTACCCCTTATTTTATGCTTTTTTCGGATTATCCGCGGTACTCATGCCACCCAATTCCGCTGATAATCGGGAATGGTCATACTGTTCTTTATCTCGTGTCCTGATGGACCACAACTTGATTACCTGAATCATTGAAAATGCATGTTTTCATCTACAAGAAAGCTGGTTTGGGCTTTGTGGGGTAAATGCTGGGATTATAATAACAAAATTATTCACAAAAGTATTTAAGATATTTCGTATCAGCAGAGATAAACAGTAACAAAATAAAAGAGTAAATATGTTAATTGAATTTGTCTCCTGGTTATGTGCCCAGAATTTCTGAAATGTACTATGCTAAATCAGGGTGGAAAGTAAATGCATCATTGAAGTACTCTAGTCCGTCTGAAGAAGCTAAACCATTAATTTTTCTAAGCCATCGTTAATATTTTTCATCAATTGTAGGAAAAGGAGGGCTTCGAAAAGAAAAAAATTAAATTAGAAAATAAAGGATTGTTCCCTAAACCATTTTAAAAAGTGTTTATTCATTATATTTCTGACATTCTTGTTGAATATTCCGTATTATATTTTTTACTAAAATCTGAAATTGGTCATGATTTAAAGAAAGGTTTAACTTCCAAAAGCACACTTTTAATCTGTAATTTAAATAAAATTTTTCTTCTTTTGTATCAATTTAATAGCCTAATGTTGT
>JAXGGA010017747.1:0-23560 GCA_038373865.1 Uloborus plumipes | reverse complement strand
TAGTGGATATTTGTACTGGATTGTAGAAATTTTGGAAAATATTTTATAACTTTCGATTATTTGAAAATGTTTCATTGTTGTAAAAAATGGTAGTTTTACATGTTTAGAAGATACCTGAAAAATCAAGAAAAAAATTAATGTTTAAGAGTAATATAGTGCTTTTTAAAAGGCTATACGCAATGATACCGGGTAAAAAAGAAAAAACAATGAGAACATTAAAAAAAAAATTTTTTTCATCACCCCAAAAAAAAGCTGAAGTTTTATAATTTTTTTGTTTTTCTGGCTTGTTCCTGGATCAGAAGGTATTATTCGATTTCAATATATTTTTCAAAATTTCAGAAGGCTTCACCAAACGTAACTTTTCTGTCCAAGAGCATTAAAATAAAACATTAAAACAAAAATTTTAAAAAATCGCTAAAAACACATGAAAATTTTCATTTTTTCAAAATTTCAGGCTCGTTGCGGGAACGGAAGATATCATCCGATTTCAAAAATTTTTGTTTTGTTTTGTAACTCTTCACCAATCGCAACTTTTCCGCACTATTACGATTCGAAAATAAAAACTTTGTTTTTTTCGCTCCACCCTAACGTCCAGCCATATGTTACCAGACGGTAAATGTTTTCAGTGGACGAAATGATCGATAAAAACCAATTCCTGGTCACAGGAAACAAGTTCAGTAGAAGCGTAAAATTATAAACATAAATTATAAGCGCAAAATTTAAAAAAAAAAGTTCGCTGCTGCTAGAAATATCTTTTCGAAATAAACTCTTATGATAAATCTAATCTCAAATTCTTTTTTCTCAAAAAAAAAAAAAAAAAAGAATGGAAAAAAGAAGTGAAGAAAATAATTAGAAAACAGCATTCTGAATCTCCAGCTTAAATAATACGTTAAATATTTTCTTCTTTAACTTCCTGTAATAGTATTTGCTCAAAGATTTAAATTTGCCAAATTAAAGGCAGTAAATCGCCGACCTATAATTTCCACATGTTTATTTCACGGGCTAATAGAAAATTCAGATCTCGGTTGAAGCATGAAGAGTTAATACTAAAACATCATGCTTCCACTTTCTATTTTTCAGGTAATCAAACGACCACCCAGAAGAGGAAATAGACTTTCTTTGTTCAACTCGTGCCGCGTAATTACTACCAAACGCAAAAGCTATTATAAAATGACTAGTAGAAACTTGAAATAATCCAATCTCTCGAGTTGGTAAGACCCCCGGGGAAGCGCAGAAGGAATTGAGAAATTTACGATATCACTAGTGGATTCTTCGAGTGGGATGCATTCAGATCCATTTACATAGGAAAATTTAGGACGTTTCTTGAATGCGTTTGGAGATTTACAATCATTGTTGTAGGAATAAGACTAAACGGTTTAGTACAAAACAACTGTAAAATCAGTTGCAAAGATTAACATCAATACTGAAGCACTGGAACGTAGTTTAATGAATGAAAAGTCGAATTCAACAATCAATCAATCAATCAATAGTAGGGTGCGATGCTAAAGGTTGCCAGTCATTAATATTTATCAGTCTAATAGTTCATAGCATCCAAAAGAGCCACTAGGTGAAATGTTTGGATTTCAATCGCATTTTTTATTTCGGAACTAATTTAATAAAGTCTATATGAATGTCTAAAAGAAAAAGTTGTATGACAAATAAGGTGGCCGCTTATTTCTTTTCTCCTCAAAACGGAACAGTTCCAAAACAAAATGCTTATTTTAAAAGTAGTTTATGAGACATTATGACAGAGAAAAACAGAAATGAATACGTAAAAGAAAAGAAATTATGTAATTCTTTAATATACAAATTATGTTTGAGTACATTTGGTGCTGATTTTAAATAAAAATAAAATTATTGGCACAATTTCATGCAAATTACTTAGACAATCAACGTTGCTTTAAAAAGTAGGATTTGTAATCGTGATTTTTCTTCACACCTATTTCTTCTTCCTTACACTGATTTGTTTTCTTTAAAATAATATTATTTTACTGCTTCATGGACGACTTGAAATCTCCTTCCCGTCTGAGCACAGAACGGGACTTAACAAACAACGAAAAGCACTAACGTGTGAGAAAAAGAATTGAATAACGGTTCTTCCAATAGACTGTGTTCTTTCTTACTTTGGCATGGATACCCGCCAAGACAAACTCATAAATAATTGGTGTCGACAGCTGACGCTATAGGTGAGGACAACTGAAAACCGAATCTAAACAGATAAGCTAGTTTATTTGATTACATTTGGTAGCTCATGCGTAAAAATACATTCCATTTTTTCCATACGCGTAAGTCTTTCCATGTTTTCTCAGGGATAAAGAACAAGTCTTTCCAGAGTCGAATTATAACAGGTGAATATTTCCCAGGTCAAAATTTTGAAGTGTTGTAACTAATGCGAATAACATCATTCCTTTAATTCATTAGATTATGCCAAATGCAGTCATTAATTGAATTATTTCTAAGGTTAATTAAATAAGTTTTTAATTAGTAAAAATATAACGACATAATTAGAACTGATTCCTTGAGTATTTATACCGTGTAGTAGCCAACAGTTCGAACATAACTGAAACAAAAATAGCCTTAAGAAAAGCAGCGTGACATATGACAAGGGGAGGGGTGGGGATAAGGTGAGGTGTGACACTGGGGGGTGGGGTCAAATTTGTTTAACAAAAGTGACATAATTTATGGACAGCTCCTAATCAAATGTAAACGTAAAATATAAAAATAAATTAACTCTCGGTATCGCATGGAGTGCTGAAATTGGCATAGATTCCCTGAAAGAAACAATGCTTACCACTGTGCTCTTTCAAAATGTTCCCCTTAAACTGTTTTAAATCAACATAAAAATGTCGACAGTTGAGAAATAAATAAAGCAACAATTTGAATGTAATTTTTGTGAATATAAAACAAAACTTTTCATTTAAAAAAAAGTTCAACGTTTAATTAAAACAAAAATTTCAGCTGCAATATTTTGATTCATGTGCTCAATCCCTCGGTATTTTCTTCCTGCGCTATAATATTGGAAACGTTATGTAATAGAAACGTGTTATAATGTTTCTATGCTATAAATCTATGAATAAGATCTTTGAAAATAGAAATATCGCGGCACATTTTGAGCAACATCAAAAATCGAACTTTGAAATTTAAGAAGGTTCAGAAAAGCCATTTAAAAAGCCAAAATCGCGAAAAAAGATTTCGGAGAAAATGTTGCAATTTTGAACGTACATAACCTCTAGTATTGAATTTTATGTCTTTTCCGAGCGCAGCTCCAAGAATACATCGAACGGAAAGAAAAAAATAACAATTCTTTGAAATATTGAAGGGTATACGGCAAATATTTTATATACTTCTTTCTACATACAAGTTCCAGTTTTGAAGTTTACTTTGCCTTAGAAACTAAAATTCGTATTTTACTGAATTTTATTTTTGCAGCAAGTGAATGGTTAACAAAATACGAAACATTTCACAAAATTGCAAAGGAATTTTAAAAAATAGCTATTTTTTTAGTATCACTGAAATCTAGATTTACTACCAATTTGAACGTTTTAGGTTCACACGGTGTAAATGTTTTTATTCTGTTAAACTCATAAAATATGACAGAAGTAATATGTATCTTAAAAAAAAGAAGAAAAGGAGTCGGCATTTGGTATCTTAAATATAAAAAGTAAGGACAAGAGAAATTTTCTTTTGTAGAAAGAGGAAGATTTCTAATGCAACGCACAAAAATTGGTGAATATACAGTTGTGTCCGTTAGCCGTATATAGCCATGAAGGAAAATTGAAGCTATTAGGGGCTATAACGTAATAGCTTCAATTTTCCTTCATGGTAGTGTTAATTTAGTTTTTAATAACGATATTATTATAACGATCGTTTTACCCAGTCCCTTCGACTTGTTATAAACGGGCATGACGGCATTATTTTGAAGACGATGGAGAACTTTAATTACTAAATTTCAGCGAAGCAGCGGTGTTCTAATTAGGGATGAGAAGGGCTGTTTAAGATAAAGCGGAACACTTTTCCAATGCCGTGGTGTGTCACGTGCTGTTCACGCTTCCGATTTCTAAATATCAATGTTTATAGACGAAATATAATGCTTTCAATCCCAAAGTTATATTCATCAGCTTTCAATTACAGAAAATTATCCCCATTCTTTCTTGACATTCCCCTTAATGTAAACTGTTTACCTTAATGCTGATGACTGAGAACTAGAACTCTCGAAGTAGTTAATAGTATGGTTTCTTATGAAACAAAGTTTTCACATATAACCCATAAGTAACAATTAAAGCAGCTCACATGTAGAGATGTCAAAGCATGTTGCACAACAAGTCACTAAACTAACATTTGGTAGGTGTAAATTTAAAGTTGTGAATTACACGAATAATTAATTAAGCATGGATAATTAACGGGCTCTGAAAACTATTGATCAAAATGAAAAAGAACATAGAATTGAACCATGAAAACTTACCAAACAACATAATAAAAAATTGAATCGTTGGTGAAACAGATGCTAAAAATGCTTAGTCACAAACTAGATGAAATGCAGACTTCTGTAAAAACGGTTTGTATATGATCTAAGCAAAGAAAGAATCGTTCACAAAAAATACAATTCCGATGCAACAAATTTCAAAGCACATTTTTTTTTTTTTTTTTTGTAACGGGAATTTCATTGTAATGAAATTAAATACAAAATAAAAATAATAATTTTGATGTTGGCGCTTTTCTAGCAGGGAACTATTGACTGACATGTGGGTTTCAAGTTAAGTTGAAGCAGAGGGTGCTCCGAGCCACCCTCCATTTCAGCTCTCCCTCTTCAAACAGAATTCTGGAAAAAAGAAAGAAGATAGCTTTTGAGATAAGGTTAATTCCGTTCAAGATAAAACGTCAGTAGAAAAAAAAAGCCAAGAGGAAAAGAAAGGCAAAAAAGCAATACAACTAAAAGTTTCTTGCCGTATCATATTGCATTGTACAATATTTTTAATAAACCATAATTTCGTTAAAATGGGATTTTTTTTAGCGTTATCTACCTGCCAGTTACAACAGGATTGAACATTTGTTTCGTTATAAGGGATATTTCTCTGCATTGGTATTCGATGTAATGAGATTTTACTCCTATACAAAGAAGAAAATGGATATAGATTGGTCATGTGCAGAGAGAAAGAACGGGATATTTGGTCGGAAGCAAGATCTGCTGCGGGTGGCCGAGTGTGTGTGGTGACGAAAGAAACTAAAGGTTTTATATGCTACTGTTTACGAAGATAAGAATAAAAACCCTCTTTTCGTCGTGTTTAGTGGAGGGGAAAGCAGAGTAGCAGATACAGTCTTCTCTCTCCAGGGCAGTTCGAAGAAGGGGCTATGTTAGCAGAAAAGAATATTTTACATTTCAAAGGTTTAATATGTACTATTATTAGGCGCATTACTTTGAAGTTCTATTCAGAATATGATGAGCACTCACTGAGTATTTAAAAAATAAAATATACGTTTGAAGGTTTTTCAAGGGTCGGTTTATTGAGGTTTTACTGTGTGACATTCAACAACTTATCGTTACAAAAGAGAGCAGTAGCCTAAGAATTTAGAGGGGAAGAGTGGCAAACCGTGTTATGCAGTACTCCCAAGAAATTGTCCTTTTCAATGTATTTAATTTTCCCTTGATTACAAATATATCCATCACAACAGTCATAATATTTTAATGTCATCATGGCACTGAGTAGTTTTCGTGTAGATAATTCATGAGTTCAACAGAGACGATTTAAAGTTCAAGCCTAAAAAATATTCAAATCATTGGCAATTTTATTGATGTTATTAAAGTAGCCCCTCGTTAAATTTAATTTCACACGTCGGAGGAAACAAAAAAGCGCCATATATTTGAAACCGTTATATAACCCAACTCATTAAAAATTCCGATTCTTCAAGCACATTCGAAGGATTAATCTGATGCATCTGCAATAAATATACTTTATATTGCATTAGGGCGGCTTTTAAAGTGATGAAAAGGAATAGAAAAAGCTTCCAGTCCTGGCTCTTTCAAAAATATAAAAAAAGTATTTAAAAATATTTTAATTGATTATTTGTGAAATAAATTTCAAGAAATGTAACCTTAGGTTCAGCAAAATCAAGTAGTCAATCAAATCAATTCCGGGGGGGGGAGGCGAATTTTCTTTAGAAATGCAATGTTTTACAACTTAAATGGACTCAATTTTTAAGCAAAATATTACTACCTTTACACTTTCGGGAAACAGAGGAAAAACGCCATATATCGATGAGCGATATTACGAGGCGCGTTGTAAAGGGATACTTGTATTTCCTTCCTACATTTAGATACGGGATTTTAAACTCTCACTTTCAAAAACAAGACATCCTCCATCCGAATTGTACTAACGATCGAAGCCTACATATCATAAATATGAAATTAATATCCTGTACTCCATATTCAATTATAATGATGCTTGGCAAAATTTTCGTATTCAAGTTACTGCTAGGCTACCTTATAGAGTCCAACTTTTAAAAAACATTATTTACCGTAAGTGATTTTTTCTTCTCGGTTACTCTTACCGAGACATTTTGGCGTCCCGAAGCCGTATTCGCGGAAAACGGGACTATCCAGTTCAAAACAGAACGTATGGTCACCTTAGACATGACCCTATCTGCCTCATCTCCGGACGTTTTCCAGATTTCATAGGAACCCCCGCAGCCTCGGAGGTTCAAGTTTCATTATCGGGAAGTTCTGAGGTTTGTGTTACGGTCTCGAATATATCAGAGGCATCTGGCAAGTAGCGATCCCCTCAGCTGTCGGATATCATTTTTTCTTCTCTTTTTGCACTCTTAACAAGTTATTTATTTGTTTCGGGAAGAGAAGCGTCATCCGCTCTTGATGCGACTTCCCAGTTGGAATGGGTCCAATTCTCGGGCAACAGCTGAAGACGTTGGAACATGTAGTTTAGGACCAGTTAAGAAACAAAAGAAAAAGGAACAAAAGAAAGAAGCAGATCTCTGCTTTTCGAATGGAACTGACTTTGTTGTCTGTTGCCAGAGATGAGATTTTTCGCTTTTTTTTTTTTTTTTTTGTACTCAGAATGTCGTCATCCGGGTAGAAAACCTTGACGATAATAAATGGAGACATGAGGACACAAATTAGAAAATGACAAGGAGGATTATTTTCTAAATACTGAAAGGGTTGTTTTTGCCGGATGAAAAAGTGTCATCGACGGTGTTTCTAGAAGCTGGTTTTGCTTTAAGTTTCGCTGCCATGAAAACTTGCAGGTGGCAATATAACGTAGTACTAATTTATCACTCAACACAAGTTATAAAACTTTTTAGAGCAAGTATAGCGTCAACTATTTATGTGCGAGTGTATGTGTGCACGATGACCACACACAATGAAATTTGGCAGAGTTGTTGCAAATTTCCAGCAGGTGAAAGATTTTGTTTCAAAAATTTAACTTTGAATACCTTCTTCAATAGTTCGTTTCATTTGATTGATTTTTCAAGCGTATTTCTCCGTACTATTCATCTAAGGATTGGAGGAAACAAATCGATGTATCCAGACAAAATTAAAGCAATTCTTGTTAATTTGATGTTTCTTTTGAATTTTATCTTAATACATGTTGGAACTTCTAAAAGAAAAAAAGAGAATAAAAAGAATACTCGGCAAAAACCAACTGGAGCAGGCTCAATGCGGTAGGATAACTGAAGAATCACGGAAGGTTTTGAACCTGTCTAATAGAACTAACCAGAATAATATAATATTGATGGGGGGGGGGGGTGAAATTGATTGCAATCGAAAGATCATATTGAGACTTGGATGCAAATACCTCGCCCCCTCGGCGAGAAACAGAATGTGCCAAGCGCTTTCAACGTCTGCATGGGGCTGGACAGTGGACATCCATCTACAAAACGTGTGTAAGATTTCTTCCACTATTCACAATCTTGCTAGCAAGCTAAATTTGGCTACTTTTCTTCAACTTTTGGCAAACTTTAAGACATCATATTTCGATTACGAGCACACAAAATCAAATAATTTATGCGTCCGAATACATATTTACTATACTCTTTTGGTCACTACTTTAGATTTCTTCATTATTACACCATCCTACGATTTCTTGGTTAGTAGTTGCGTTTTTCTGCTATTGAGGTCGTAATCATTTATTGACTATTAGATTCTGGTTTCAGAAGGGGTTGGGTTGCTTTTACACAATTTAGACTTGGGCTATGTTAACATATCATTTATATTTTTCAAAATAACAACATGTTTTCAGTTTTATTTTTAAAGTTTAACGCGCAAAATACTGCAATCTAGTGAGGTAAATTATGACGAGTCTCGAATTTATTCATCTTGCTGATTCAATTTTTATTTTAAATTTCCATCAAAGATCGGAAGTCGAACATACAATCTTTCAGTCACGAAACGCATTCGTTTTCGATTAGGCTATGATTACTATCACTAACGCTTCCGCGTTAAAATTGAAGTTCGCTGAATTTTACGCATGTTGTATTATATGATATTATTAAATTAATGTTTTTCAATTACTTCTTTTGGAATTAAAGTTGGAAACTGCAATCACTTAATAACTTAAATTTATTTCTAAACTTTATTAGGATTGATACGCATGATAAACTCAGAGTTTAAATAGTATTAAATTATTTCCTGATTTAAGAGCGTGATTTCTTTTCTCCTAAGTTAAGTTTTCGAATTTCTAAGCCATTAAATTTTAGCTGTATAAGTTCGTTAATTTCAATGCTTTCAAGTTTAAGTTCACAAATAAACACGGATGAAAGTAAAAAAATAAATTTGCAGAGATGTTTAAAAGCATGTATGGGTCAATATTTTAAAGCTTAGAAGATAACTTTCGTAACTATTAACTAAATCATTCCAAGCTAAAGTTTCTACGAATACAAGTATAGATTCATATAGCTTTGTGAGCATCTTAGCAGATATTCAAGTTTAAGTATAGTGAATTAGGAGTTTTTTCAGTTAAAATTCGCAAGTATTCTCGAATGTAGCATAGTTAAAATTTAGCAAATGACACTTTAAGAAACAAAATCAATTAATAAAATGAACCTGATTCGCCTAAAATGTACTGCAGAGTAGTGAATTACTCGTACTCGTATAAAAAGAAAAATTCTACTTTAACACGAGGAAAATCTGGTAAAAAAAGTTTTCTTCAATTATATTTTACTACCTCCTCTCACCCATCGCATTCTTGTAAAAATTATAGTTTCATACAGTGAAAATATGAACTCAACTTTATTACTACTCAATTTTTCCACGTGTTACGCTTCGTTTCTGCTTTTAATGCAAGTTTCGTTCAAGTCAATTGTAGTAAGTGAGCAAAATGGTTTTGCGAAATAACTTTACATTGGTACTAGCTATAAGAACTAAGTTTTAAATCTTATACGACATAAAATTACCCAGGAAAACCACTCTTAACTATTTCACCAGCTTATAGTAAAAAATCAGTTTAATCAGAGCATTATATTTCGATATTGCATAATTGACAAGGATTGCAGAGGATTTGTGCGCTCGTGGGTGTATATATATAAATATATATTACGCAGCTCATAAAACATTGTATTCAGTGATTAATGATAGTTAAGTGAACTATTCGAACGGAAAACATTTCTGTTTCTTTCCCAGGGGGATACATGCTTTTTCTAGTTATAAATTACTCGATAACATCCTCATCAGCTCCGAGGAGTGGAGTTATCAAGGATGCTCCCCCATAAAAGACAAAGATAGGGAATTAATGACTCACTCGACATGCTTCAATACACAATTTCGATTTTTCGCCATCCGAAGATTTTGTATCCCGCTGAATAGATTTCGTGGAAGGCAGCTGATACCGACTCCGTCGACGAGTTCGATTAGCTGTTGAAACAAGCTGTAGCGACCTGTCAACAACTGGAACGCTAGCTTACTCACAAAGAGAGAGGGAAAAAACTAACTTATCAGATTTTTTACCGCATTTCTTTTTTTTTTTTTACTCTCGAAAACTGAAAGATAAGGTTCTAATTGAGAACCACACACCATCATTTTTATAGAAATATACATAACGTTTTTCAGCTTTATAAACAGATATTATTTCGCGCGACTAAACGTTATGATAAACAAATAATTATTTTATTACTTAACTAAAACATTGTAGAGATAATGAATTGTATGGCCCCTATTCATTTTTTATTGATCTAATTTATTATAATTTACGGTTTGAGAATAATTCTAAAATGATGGTAAATTTTCCGCTTTAGAGTACATCACTATTAATCAAAAATGCCTTCGTGATCGAATCATTTTTCAAGAAATGTGTTCAGAATTTACTGATACATTTAAAAATTTAGAAGGCAGTTAAATAATTAATCAGAACAACTTTTTCTTTCTTTTAGATTAACACTTTGAGATTAATCAACGCTCATTTAATGCAAATAGATGCAGAATCTCACATTCTATTAAAAAAGAAGCTATTTTTTACCAAATGCGGCTTGTAAATAAGGGATAGCTATCGTAGTCAGAGATATTTTTAACGCCTCTACAAGCGAATTTCAGGCATGGAAAATCGAAACACACCCAAAAAATAATGTGGGCAAGGTTTTTTTTTTTTTTTTTTTAATATTACATTTGAATATTTGATATTTGAGCCAATATTTTGAAAAGTGCCAATTTGAAGTTGGAGTTTTCTGATTAAAAATTTTTTTTGCAGAGCAAAATTAATATTGGATTCTAAGTCTAAATTGGGTCTAAATGCAAGAAAATAAAAGGAGGAAGGTCAAGGAAGTTATTTACCCCCTCCTTAGATTACTCACTTTTAAGCCGTTACAGATCTGATGTTAATATGAGCTACATATCTGAGTTTATGCTTTCAGTCTTCATTAACATCTCTAAAAATGATATCATTTCCTTGCATTTTTAACATAGAATTGAGAGAATTATATTAAAATATATATATTAGCTAAAAAATCAAATTTTATTATAAAAAAGCATTTCTTGGAAATAATGAGCGATGAGGTTTTTAGATAAAATAAATTATTAGATAAACCAAATCCAAGCTGATAAAACATTTGTTTTGTTTTGAAACAACACACAACTCTGCAGCTTGCTTTTCTTTAATTAGTTGCAGGAAATTTAATTTCTTGATCAGAAATTCAAATTTAGCATGCTAGTTATTATCTAGTTATTTAGCGAAGTTATGAGAAATTGAAGCACCAAAAGAATAAATAAATAAAATAATATTAATTAATTAACTTAATTTCTGCAGTGTCAATTTTTCTTATTTTACTAACTTCTATTGTCAGGTCATACAAACCACAAATGAAGCAATTGTACTAAAACTCATTGCTTTTCATTTTTAAAAACAAAAATATTCAATATATATGGCTACAACCTCTGATTTTTGCTTTTTAATAATTCTGAAACGTGAGAGTCAGTTCGGTAACATATTCGCTCTTTTTCAATTAAACCGCTTTGACTGTTACCGGTCTGACAAACCGACAAAGCTTTTTTTTTTATTTCCGAGTCGATCGCGCTAAACCAAAATCAAACACGTGTTTTTTTCACTTGTAATAAAGAACTATACTCATATATAAAATAACTTTTAAAATAATAAAAACTGCGCTGATCTGATGACTTAAATGACACACATTTTATAAAATCACTTTAAAAAATCTTACATGTAATTTTAGTAGCAGAAATGCAAATTTTTAATTACGATGCGATAAAACATTACATCAGGTACTCAGTATCACGTTGTATAGGTGCAGGAAATGATTTTGGGAGCCTAGACATTGATCGGAAGTTATTGTTATCACTCTGACGGCGGAACTTGGGACACGCTTATTTCGCATCGGCTAGAAAATCAGAAATCGATTAAAACAAAAATGAAGTAAAATATTAACAAAGGGGTAAAAATAGAATCGTTTTTTGTGCAAGTGCGTTTTTTTGGGAAGTTAGAAAGTGCGCATGACCTGTTTGCATGCTAAGCTTTGCTACTGAGGACACGTTACCGATCTGATTTTTGAAATATAAAAAAAAATTTTCTAAAGAATTTTTTTTCTGATGTTATTAGATGAAATGAAAGCAAAACCTTATCCTCTTTCTGGGGAAAATTATTTTTTTAACTATTTATCAAAATAGGGGAGACTGGGTACGGTTGTGACAATTTTCATTTGCTCCCCCATAGATCCCTTAGCAATACCTGTGAGCTGGTTTAAAGTTGCTTTTATGTTAAAGTGTTTATTTGCCTGCTTATAAACACTAAAATTTTCTCCCTATGTACAATAGTTAACTCACAGGACCAAATTAAACAAAAAAGGAAAACATGTCACAACCGACCCCGCTCCAGGGGCGGTTGTGACAGTGCTTGGGGTCGGTTGTGACAAGTTCAAAAATACAGCAAAACAGTCTAGATCACTTTTAATTTCAAGTAATATTAAACGTAATTCAACATAACCTTCATCTGGGAAAGTTTAACATTTAACAATGTGTCTCGTTCAGTTGAAGTAGCCTTATACCAAGTCTTACAAAAATATCAGGTTTTTGGAATTTCGTAACGTCTGTTTTGGCAACATTATGCACATCCTGTGGGTCATAACCGTGTCTGTTCATAACAATTCTCAAGTATCAAAGAAAGATTTCACATTTATTTGTTTTATTGAAGCTTGTTACTCTTGAAAGGCTAGTTGCATGAGCTACTCGAACAGACGTGAAACATTTCTATTCATAAATGAACGGAACCATTTCTCATATCTGCTTTCAGCGTATATGTAAGCTCAAAAGCACTTTATTATGAGCAATATAACCTATGCACACGTTGTTTTCATTGTGACAGCGCCGGCCGGCTCCATCGCGTTTACGAATGAATGTTTCGTAGCAAAGACTTACGATTGACGTTGCATTTCCAAAGCTGCCCGAAAGAAAAAAAAAGTTTCACTTCTTTATAAGCTTTTTTATATTTCATTAGGTCACACTGCCCTACTTCTGTCTTCTCCAAGCGTATTATGGGCATCAAATATGATAAAAACATGTTTTACTCGTGTCACAACCGTCCCCACGCAATTTGTCACAACCGACCCCAACACACTACTTTTGAAAACAGCAATCGCCATGGCAATACAAAATATCCTACATAAAAAGTAATCACTGGTATTTCACTATTAAGTTTCACTACTAACGGGGAGAAAACTTTCATTTCTCTATCTGTATCCATTCAACAGGAATTACTAAAAGACATCGAACAAAAAAACTTACTTTTGACTGTTAAAAAGTAACCAACCCCTCTGCTAGCGTTAATGTCGCTCGATGGCTACCGCAATGCTTTGACACACATTCAGACAAACATGCTGATACTCTCTCTCTTTGCTTCAACCAGGTATTAATTATGGTTTAGCTAATATGACGACTGTCACAACCGCCCCGCGTCACAACCGTCCCCAGTCTCCCCTACTAGTGAAAATTCACTTGGGACTCAAATTGGCATTTTTCTAAATATTATCTCATTTGCTTGAAAACAAAGTGTTAAAATATTTCAAATATTCAAAGTCAAAACAGTATACAGCTTTTCTTTCCTTCCGCCACCTTCCATTTCACCATTAGAAAGTTATTTTTATGGAATGGATCACTATTGCCGCTTTCGTACATTTCACTCCTCTATAATTGTCAAGGTGTTTTTTTTCACGCCCTAGCTGTGCGGTGTTTTTTCAAAGAAGCCGCTTTGTAATAATGCCCTGCGTTTGATTCCTGGTACGTAGAGAAGGGATTCTGATTGTGGTGGTTTTTCAAGAAGTTCGCTTTGCAACAATGTCCTGAGTTGGATTACTGGTACATGAGAAGGATATTATATATGGTCCCGACACAGGAAACTCTTTCAAGTTAGTAGAACACAATAAAACTCATGTTGTGAAATTCCTCCCATACTCATCGGAAAGAAATAGTTTGGTGAAAGTAAACACAGTCTGCAGAGCAAAAGGGTGGGGCTCGAGAAGTGACAGCATCGAGAAGATCCTGAAATCGGAGCTCAAACGCCCCTTTTTTCCGTGGCGAGGAATTCACGCTTTCTTTCTTTTTTTTTTCCTTACGTTCGCATCATTCTTGCTCTCTCTCTTTTTATGACCTTTTGGCAGGTCCACCTGCCGCCTTCCCATCATCCCCCGCCATCTTTTCTTTCTTCTAAGCTAATAGACACTTCTAATGAATGCAGCCTCCCCTGTTGAATATATCTTCGAACGCATCTTCCTCGCTTGGGAAAATTACTGAAGGGGGTGGCAACGGACCCTATTATTGGCCTTCTATTTCGGGGGAGCAGCTAAACATTGAGGCCAAATTTTGGAAAATTCCCAGGCAACTTTTTAACATGTCAGCTGAGAACTTTTCGATTTTAATTACTAAAATAATTTATATCGTGGTAATGTCTCTCAATTCTACCCAATCAGAAGTAAATAATGTTCAATGAGTTCAGTATCTTTTGAATTTTTAAACTGAGTTTGATTGAACTTCACTTTGTTGCAGATAACAAAGCTGATGAGCCAAATCATATGAGAGGACTATTCATAAAGTAGTACCGAACAATAGAAAAATTATTCAACATCAAGATATTATCTATTGGGCACTTTTAGACAGTCATTCGTGTGTCAGAAACATTGCTATTTCAACATACCGTTGAAAACAATTATAAACATTACTTGTTTTATTATTTCCAGCATGAAGAATGGTATTGGGTTGCTCTTTATTCTATTTGGAAAAAAGTTTCACTCGTGACTCTCTTCTAAGTAAAGAAAAAATAAAATAAAATAAACAGAAATTTCGTAGTTCAGTTCTAAAAGAAATTTTAATTATAAGTGAATTGGCACAATAAACAGTAAAAAAGTGATATAGATTAAGACAAAATTTTTACATACAGATAAATGTATCTTACACAAGTTTTAAGTCAACAGTTGCGATCGAAATTCGGGAATCTGAATGACTGAATAAAAAAAAATCCGAAAAATAAGAAAATGCTTGACATTTCCAATTTTTAAGTTAGAAAGCATTCAAATGCTAGCTTTTAAAGATTTAAATTGCTCCCGATCCCCCTTTTCCAGTGATAATAATTAATTCAAAATACAAATGCGCGAAAATGCTCTAGACTCTCCGACTTTTAATGAAGCAAAAAATTTTGCCGAGGATTTTAAACATATATGCATACACTACAAAAATATATCTGTATGTACTCAATGTAAAAATCTATAACCTACTATCTTTATTTATTATTTATTTATAGCACCCCCCTCTTCTCCCCCCTCAAAAAATAGCCTCTAATTGTTTAGAACACCAAGTTTTGACTACCAAGAAGAACTCTTTCCAGCAACGAATCATTTTCCACTGCGGCTTGATCAAACAACTCACCAAACATCAAGCATGCAAACATCCCCAGAAACGGGTGTCTCCCGCGCAAACACTTTACGATAGATTATTTGAATCTTAAACAATCAACAATGCATGAAAATCCACACACACGAGCAAATCTCACACTCGCCCAAGTAATACTAAGCAGAGAGAAAACTTTGCGACAAATTAATTTATTCAACTGTATTCCCCTACTTGACTCTTTCCCGCACGGCCCCGGGGCGCTCGCTTTTCAATACAGGGAACGGTATTTATCACTAAAGGAGGATGCGAAGAAAATTCGGAGACGATATTTCAAGCGCCGTTGCTGAAAATTGCGCCAGAAACCTTCCTTTCGGCTTTGTTTCGTGTAGCCTTTCAAATCAAGACTAATGAACTTTGTTTACAATTAATGAAATTTGTTTATTTTGGCGACATCATTTGTTACAGAAGCATCTGCTCAGTGGACCTGGAGACTTAATTCATCGTTCTTATGATTGCGTCACTATTTAATATCTCGACGTAGCTGAATCATGTGAAAATGAAGACATTTTCAGTCCCAGTTTGACGTGGATAGAGCTAACACTAACACACATTCGATTAAGTACGATGTCGAGATTTGCATTCAATAAGAAAAAAAAACTGTTTTTCGTTCGTTTTAATATAAACAAATGCAAATTGACGATGTTTCGCATCCACTTCGCATGTGTAACATTTTAACAGGATGCTTGCTACAAAAGAACTCGTGGATTATTTGGATCTTACACCAGAAATTAAACCGCTTCTAGTTTTCATGGTCTGCTAATGGAGCATACAAAAATGATAATGTGTTGTTTTTTTTTTACCTTAACTTGCATATTATTTCGAATATTTTACCATTATCACTGGTACAGAAGTTGATACATATTGTATAAAGTAATTCAAGTAAAAAGAACAACGTTTTTAGCTCCGTCCGCTAGAGCGTACTTTAAAGTATTTAAATGTCATTTTTCATAGAGATAACTATACTTAGAGCAAATTATCAATCGTAGATTTGTTTTTAAAAAAGTAAACATCAAAACACTGGTTAGGTGGTGTGACAGATCACAAACTGTAATTGCGCGTGAAAAGCACAAGATGGCTCAACATTCCGTTTTCATAAGGATCCTTGAAATTTTGCGCTACGAAACAACCTCGACCGCGAATAACAGAATTTAATTTGGTTTTCAGGTAGAACGACTTATTGCTGCATGAGAATTTCAAGCAAAAACTCATGCTTCAGCTCAACAGACTGACCACAAGACGGCACAACATTCCATTTTTATAAGCAGCCTTAAAATGTGACGCTAAGAAGCAACCTCCATAGCGACTAAAAAATGAAATGAGCCAAAGAAACTCCTAACTCCACTTTCCCGTCTTCAAAAACATTCTCTTTTGCTTATTCATAAGCCGAGATTTTCCTCTTGCCAATCCATTCCAAAGCCGCATTTCACAGGTGTGTTTCTTCCACGGAGCGATTGTTAAGGGGCGGACCGCTATCTCAGTCTGTTCCTACATTGTTCGAGAAGACAGTTACAAAGAGAACACAATCCTTGCACTCCAAACTCCCCCTGCCATTTAACATTTCAGCTTTTCTTAAACTCTGGAGGCAGGCGGCCGGGGGAACATCTTCACAAGACCAGGGTCCATTACTGGATTTATGCTCGCACCATTTTCTTTCGGAAGAAAAGGAAAGAACCTAAACAAGAAAGAAATCGCGTAATAGCTTTGGAAAGCGTCTCGAGCAGAAATTGTTCTCAGATCTGATAATTCCGAATGGCGAACGAAAAATCAAAACTTTTCTACAAAAAAAAAGAACGCAATAAAGAGTATCTAAGCTTTCGCTTTGATCGAGGCGCTTTTTGAGAACTATGTGACCTTGCTTACTGAGATAAAAATGCACTTTTCCCTAAGAAAATTGTCTTTTCGTATACTTAGCTCGACTGATGACCAGATACGCTGGAAAATTGGCAGAAGTACAGCGAAGCGGAATGTCTTTGTGTAATTGCTTATTTACGACGGATACCAAGTTATTTTCCTTTTTATTCAAAATTTTTCGATTATTTTGCGGCGAAAAGAAAAATGTGTTTTATATATCAATTCACGACTTATAAAGTTTTCATTTTTTATTTTTTTAAAAACTCAACCATTACTTCAGTGTGTTGTTTCGCTGCAAGGTAAGAAAAGCTTAGTTCATCAATACTGAATTGAGCATCATCCAGCTAGGTATCAACCCTTGAATCTTAGTTGAGGGGCCAATGTGATCTTTATGTAAATAAGTTTCGAAATTCCTAAATAAGAGGACCAATTTAGAAAAGTGGGGATCAGAGCACAAACAGCAACTTGGGCCCAACAGAAATATCGACAATTTAAATCTAAAGGTTTTGATGCTCTTCTTTTGAAGGTCGCCGAACTCACCCTTTTGTTTAAACTGTCAGAGGGCTTGGCGTCTTCCGAAAATTGTTCGTAAAGAATGAAATACATAATGAAAGCACACAATGTGATGACAGGCTGCAATTAAAAATGATCTTTCGATTAATCTGAACAAATAGTATTAGTTGGGATAGTTTTTAATGAACTAAATTAAAATAGTGATTTTTCCACTCTAATGATTAATATTAGTCACTTTATTTTATATTAGAACACATTTTTGGATCAAATTAAAAGCGTAATCTAAGAGCTGATGTTGAAAAAAGTCACAAAATATTGAAAATAATTTTAAAATCTTAAATGTTTGGATGACTTGATTACAAATTCTAAGATTTGAGGGCCCCCTTTTAAAGAGGGAACTCAGATACAGTATGCAGTATCTGAATTTATCTCCTCGCCGTAAATCTGTACCTCCTGCTGCCTTATAGTGCACAAAAACTTTCAAGCGAGCTGGTGGTAAAATAACGCACAAATATACCCCAATCCTTGCAGGAAAAAAAAGACTTAAGGTCAAATACTACTCCGTACTAAGAAAAGAATTCGGTACAATTTATCAATATGGCAACAATAATTAATTACGATCTTCGATGACTTCTTAAAGTGTTACAGTATCTAGCGCTCATATCAACTTTTCTGTCGTAAAATATTTCCTAATCAAATGGCAAGCAAACTTTTCAATAGAAATAATTAACAGAATAAAAACAAAAAAGAAAACTACATTGACGTATATCTGCAGCAAAAATTATTGCCGAAGGCAAATTTCGATTTGGCATATTATGACGCTAGCGAGTTGAACTTCCCGAAGAGCAACAAAAATGCAATTCATGCCCAGCGTTCGGAAATCTGTCTGAATCACTGTACCATTAAATCATCTATTCAGGGGTAAAAGTCATTTCACGCCCTTCAATTCATTAAATCTCATTCATTTCGAAAACCGAGCAATTTTCTCAGTCGAAAGGATTGGCAATCACGCAGCCTCCCCAACCTAAATACTGCGAATCCAGAGAGTCTCTAGAAAAATAATTAAAATATCCAGAGAAGCGAACGAAAAGAAAAAACGAGCCTCCCCTTAAAAAGTTTCCGTAATTAAGTGGTGGTTGGTGAGGCGAGAGAAAGTGTCCCTGGTGGATTCAATTCCTGGTCCCCTTTACCTGCCAGATCGAGTCATTTCCCAGCAGCTGCAGCACCATTTGTCACCGCGT
Organism: Uloborus plumipes; assembly: GCA_038373865.1. Lineage (NCBI taxonomy): Eukaryota > Metazoa > Arthropoda > Arachnida > Araneae > Uloboridae > Uloborus > Uloborus plumipes. Next base: position 4,567 of record JAXGGA010017747.1, on the reverse strand, counting down.
TTCGTCAACGTAGCTCATTAAAGATGGGCCATATCATGAGTCACTAGATCCCGGTGACCCCCCAGTAAGGACGCAAGGCTTCATCGGCAGACATGTATGGCCCATAAAGGGACCAAAAACAATCAGCTGTAAATAAGAATACGCAAGAATCCTAACATACTGCTTATAATCTCCTGCGCCAAAGAGATTTCTCAAAATTCGGCTATTTGTACTTCAAGAAATTTCTGTAATTGCATACAGCATCTTTTATAAGCATCATCGGTTTTTATGCTCTGTGAGGAAAAAAAATAGGTTACCTGATAGTCGGAGATTTTAAACGACTAAACATATGTATTTCAAACATAGAAAATTGAAATTGAGTCAGTTTCAAAATATTCACTGTATACTGTTACAAAATGGAGAAAACATGTATTAGTTAATATACTTCATTTTTAAGCAATGTCAAGTCTGTTACCTAATTCTTTACATTAAAATGTTATTTTTTTGCTTGAATTTAATTTAATATTTCTAAGATTTTGCTTTTTTTAGTGTTGTTAATTAGCATGTGTGCTCTGAAAGAAATTTTCCTTTTACTGTCAAATCTGTTTGCCAGTTAAGTGTTACCATGTTACTAGCAACATATTTGGTGGTTTTCTAAATAGCTTACATAAAATTGTTTCTACTTGAAAACAACAATCAACAAATATTAAATTACGCTCGTAGTTTAAGAAGCCCAAAACCTGAACATTGCAACTAAGATTTTTTTTTACTTATTCATACTTTTAACAGACGTGAAAAATCGACTCACCATTTGGAGAGAAACAATTCATAAAAAACTTAAAAAAAATATTTGAGCCCAAATATGTCTGACATCAGAACTCAACGACTCAACCTTCAAAGCAGTGCGCACTCCTATTCTAGTTTCCTCCTCCAAAGATGACCCATCCACTATGCCTCCCCCTCCCAACTCTCCCTTTCTGCCCATATGGGACTACTCCGGAACCCGAATCTGCCCCTTGCGTTTCCCCGAAAATGCGGGGAAAGGGGGATAAAGTCATACGGTTGAAGGTTGAAACAGAAGAAACGAAAGAGCACGAGTTTGCCAAAATTGGCCTACAAGCTTTTGGATATGGTTTTAAGATACGAAGTATAGCTTATTCAAATCTCTGAATTTAAAAATTGCATCAAGATGTATTCAACTTTATAAATAATCTCATTGTAGGGACCATTATTTCAATGTAAAATTTTTCTTATTACATTATAGGCACATACATTTTAACAACAACAATTCATGAAATATGGACGGACAGAAAACATTAATGTAAAAGGGACAATTAAGGATGCAAAATATCCCAAATATACATTTCTGCGATAAACGCGAGAATAATTAACCTATAGTTTTCAAGAACGTCATCTTTCAACAGTCGAATAAATAGAACTAGTAGATGCAAGGGCATTCTCGAGGACTCGAAAGCAAACATCCATTTTCTAAAAGTATAATTGCATTTAACGGAATTTCTTTCCAAGAAGCTAGCAGTGATAACCAGGCCTTTTCAGGCAACCTAAACCACTAGAAAGAAATAATAAAAGCACCATGCCTTCCAGTCCATAGACTCACGAGTCTGCTTCTGCAGTTGGAAACAGCTTGATCTACAGTCCAGAACATGGCTATCTTCCATACACTCCATGGAACCTATTCCTACACGGACCCATAAAAGGCTGCTCCGTCACAAAAAAAAAGGCAATGGCGCAGGAAGATTATGGGCAACAAAGAACAGGCATTTGCGGCAACCCTAGGGGGACAGGGAAGGCCCTTTGTCCTTTTTTCCAAAGCCCAGGCTCCCCTTGAAAAGAATCTCCCTGAATGGACGAGTGTTTCGTCGTTGCCGACATTTCTTCTCACGGCCGATTCCAGGAACTCGAGAGCTGACCAGCATCCTAAACAGAATCCTCCCTCTTTTCCAGAAGGGGAGGGGGGAGCTTCAACTCTTCTTTTTCACCGGCTGTGTCAGTTGAAGAGACAACTTTAGCATGTGCCGTAAGAATTATTCATCAACAGAAGTAAATTACTATTCCAGTAATATACTCATATAAAGCATTCTTGAATAAAGACAATAAAGTCAAGTATGAACATTTCGTTCAAAACTATATATGCGTAATAGATTGATTCAACACACTCAGACATGCATACTTAAATCTTATGAAATTTTCGTCGTATTTGACGAAATTACTTCGTGGAAAATGCTCCAAGTAAAGTTTACGTCATAACACGAAATTTCGGCTTGTTTGAGCATGCGTTTGAGCCCCAGTGAGGAAAGCTTTATCGTAAATGACGAAATTTGTCTTACGATTGCAGAATCTTCAAAAGTTCTATCTTCGAAAGTCTATTTGTAGCTTTACGTGTATTAAGATGAACACTTGTTTAATGTTTTCGATGTTCCAAAAATAAGTCTTCATTTCACATTCATGTAGCTTTTGAAATGGGCGGGGAGGAGGGGATTACTGTTAAAATAAGGGCATATAATTCGAAAAGTGGAAAAATGATATTATAATAAATGGGGACAAATGATATTGGTCCAAAAAAAGGGTATTACGGCTCTCTACAGATATTTTCTCGTCTCTCCCCCCCCCCCAAAAGCGCAGTTTTAAGTTGGCTTTGTAAGCGTTGGAGAGGAGGTCATGACCTCTGATTTACTCATTCGATCGACGTTTGCTTGGATGAAACAAAATTTTTATTATGAGACAGATGAATAGATCTAAAAGCAAAGCAAAATTGAGAGATTAAAATTAATTGAATAAATCTTTGGTGAACAAGTTCAGTATATATATTTATATTTTTAAAGCCATATATACATATATATTTTTTATATATAAATAAAACATCAACATTGAATTAAAAGGAGAGAAAAATCATTAGTTTTTCGTTTCAAACCATAAATTTCGCGAAAGGCACTTGCGCTGGCAAGAAATTTGTAATACGCAACTGAAATATATTCGGGTTGACTAAGTCCGCTACAGTGCAAGGAAAAAAAATCATATATACACAAAACAAATGAATAAATAATAATGGAAATATTAATAAAAGAAGAATTATATTAACTTATTTCTCGAAGTATTTATTCTAAAACAAATAACTGGTTGAATTTCTTCATAAATCTTCTACAATTTTCTTCTAGATACAAATATCAATGCAATGGAAATAAATTTAGATATCTTATATAAAGTTACTCTTTTGATATTTTGAACCTATGAAATGGGATCATGAATTCAGCAGCACTCCAAATTCTCTTATACAGAATATTTTTTCAACCTTCTTTCCCCCAAAAGAGCTTTATCTTGAAATCGGAGTCGACTTTCTTTTTGCTAGCTTTTTCAATTTTTCACGAAGTTTCCCGAACTGTTTATTTTTGATTAAATTTTAAACCTACTAAAGTTCACGGAAAAAGAACGATGAAAAGGAAGTTGAATACACATTACGTATCGAAAAAGTAGAAAAAAAAATGACGGATTAATTATGGGATATTTTTTCTTATTTTATTTATATATTTCTTTTACTTATTTGAATCAGTAATTAAATGCAAAGAAAGCAGTTATTGCTTCTTAAGCATTTGACTAAAGGGAAAAAATATATTTGCACTTGAAATACTTGATGTTTTTGTTGGTTTATTCATTATCATTATTTTATCTTAAGAATGAATTTGAAAGAAAATACTTTGCAGTATTCAAGTGAAGAGGACTCTTTATAACAACATTGACAGAATTTTCAGAATGAGCATCATTCAAAAGTTTCTTATAACAAATGAAAGGAGTGAATCCAGGATTTTTTTTTTTTTTACCAAGGTCCTGTATTTGGAATTTTGTGAAAAATAGTTACAACTACAAATATTCTTGATGGTCTGCGGAGCTATATCTAGATGAGTCAGTACTTGTGTGCTTTCCCTTTCCCTTCCGTCTACACCTTGACGAAAGAGTGCGTAAACGCATGCTTTGAGGCATGCGGCATTAAAGTATAGCCGCAGCGGCCGAGGTTATAATGGCTCTGAAAGAGATATAAAGACGTATATGACAAATGATTTACTCATTTTTGTGATAGACAAATGGGCACCAAAAAGTCATAGCAAAACACCCCAAACACGTACATCCGCCATCCAAAATTGGATACGCTGGCAAACAAAAATACATTAGGACACTCCCGATCCCCTCCAAATCTCCAAAAAAGTGATCTATTTGCATGTCACTTTCTACAAAAAATGTATTCACTTTGTAATTCATATTTCTAAGTATTTTCAGAACTACTGCATGCTTTTCATCGATGCTGTGGCAGTAAAAATTAACTTACGAAGATCCCCCCAGGGTTCCGCGAATCACCCCCCCCCCCTCCTTATGAGAAACTTCGCATTAAGGCCTTAATTCTACACGCTTGAAAATGTAATTATAATTCAAACAGCCAACTTATTAATTGCAGCAGCTCACTATATTTTAAATTTGCTAAGGGCACTTATAACATAACAGAGCAAGTAAAAGACCTGCGCCTAATATGCTGGCTATTAAACCCCAGGCTACATTAAGCTCGAAAAACAGCTTTTAA
>JAXGGA010017746.1:0-23561 GCA_038373865.1 Uloborus plumipes | reverse complement strand
CTTAAGGAGCATTGACATGAAAAATAAAATAATAACATATCTTTCCAATGAAGGAAAACATTCTGATGTGTATAAAGCATGTTTGCCCCAGTTAAAAACGTGTATTGTTGTGTATGAAATTATGTTTGTAAAAATTGCAATAAAGATAAATACTGCAGATAAATCAACTAATGTGTGCTATCATTCAATAATGATAATTCTATTTTTCAAATAAAATTCAAAAGTAAATAAGAAAATTAAAAATAAAATAGCAATAATATTATTTTTCCACAAAATGGGAATTAAAAAGCATTTTGGGTTCTTTCCATTTCCTGCTTGGCACTGAAGAAAGAGGCTATATGCCTTTATAACATGTTTGCCGATTTTAACTTGACTTATTTGTGCTTTTCGACGTTGCTTTTTGGTTTTCACTCATTAAAAAGCATTTTTTGAATAGAAAATTTCGGAGTGGGTTCAAACCCTATAACCCACCCCTTAAATACGGCAGTTTCTCGACTCATATACTGGATCCAGGCACGCTTTAAAAAACACACCACCTTGTTTTAAAAATATTGATCTTACGTGAAATGCTAACTTAGACTCGCGTTTCATCACTTTATTCTGCGGAGTTCATTCAATTTGAAGCAGAACAATGTGTTTTGCAGTTCGATGCAATTCATGTTGGATGGCTTAATAAGATTCAAAGTTCAAAAAAATATATTTTGGAAAAAAACAGAGCAAAATGTTGCTAACTTGTCCTTAGTAAGTTGAACTCATCTGTAAGAAATCTAAAATGGAGTTGCAGAAAATGCAGCTTTTTTTTTTTTTTTTTCAAATAAAAAGTGATTAGTCTTTTTTTTTTCTCGATAAGTTTCAGTAATTTTGCACTCTTTCTTTAGTTTTATTAAATTAGTACTCAGGGCCGTAACCAAACTATTGTTTCGGAGATTCTATACTTTGAATCTTATTAAACCGAAACTTGTTTCGGCTTAATAAGATTCAAAGTTCAAAAAAATATATTTTGGAAAAAAACATAGAGCAAAATGTTGCTAAATTGTCCTTAGTAAGTTTAACTCATCTGTAAGAAATCTAAAATGGAGTTGCAGAAAATGCAACTCCATGTTGGATGGCTTAATAAGATTCAAAGTTCAAAAAAATATGTTTTGGAAAAAAACATAGAGCAAAATGTTGCTAAATTGTCCGTACTAAGTTTAACTCATCTGTAAGAAATCTAAAATTTAGTTGCAGAAAATGCAACTCCATGTTGGATGGCTTAATAAGATTCAAAGTTCAAAAAAATATATTTTGGAAAAAAACATAGAACAAAATGTTGCTAAATTGTCCTTAGTAAGTTTAACTCATCTGTAAGAAATCTAAAATGGAGTTGCAGAAAATGCAACTTCATGTTGGATGGCTTAATAAGATTCAAAGTTAAAAAAAAAATATTTTGGAAAGAAACATAGAGCAAAATGTTGCTAAATTGTCCTTAGTAATTTGAAGAATTATAATCACTTCTTCTGGTGCACATATTCAGTTTCTTAATAAAATTTGTTCAATTTAAGTTTTTTTTTTAGATTTAATGGTGCAGGAGTGTGAATTAAATTATAGCTGGCATTAACAACTTAGAATCCAAAGATTGTAAGGTGGTCCATTCCCTAATAGGAAGTTAACTCACTCGAAATATGAAATCGAAACATTTCTGGGGAAAAACTGAAAACACCCTTTTAAAAAAGAAAAAAGAACTGAATTAATTAAAATAGTATAAATGCAATAATTTATTCAAACAAATAATATTTTAAAATATTATTCTATTTATACTATTGTAAATACACACACACAATACAACAAAATATTTACTTGAATCCTAACAAAAACAGAACTGAATGAACTTCTAAAAAAGGTTAAATCTTCTTCTTTCTTTCTGGAATAATAGGTTTAGCTAACTGAGACAAATGCCCTGCTACCATTTTTTTAAGTAAAAAATAATTTTTGGTGCTAATAAAAATTAGCCAAAGATTTAAATTACATGCAACTGAAGAGTTACCACAAACTAATCAAAGACACTAATAATTGCATTTTCTAAAAACAATGACTACCGCACTTTAATAACAAAATTACAGGACGGCAGAAACAACTATTATTAATGTGAACGAAATTAACTACTTATTTGAAAGCATAGGATCTCAAATACATTATTTTCAGCTTTCTTTCTGATTCACTGTGGAGTTAGATGCTGATTTAATAAGGCTTCATGCTGAGTCTTTGGAAACGCTAATGTTTCGCTCATATGCTAATATTTAGTCTCATAGAAACGAAATTTTGAAACTGAATGCAAGTTTATAGAATAAGGTGTTTGCTATATAGTTGAGAAATAGTATTTTAATGTACTAAAGATTTGCAATCCGTGACGAGAAACTAATTTTCATTAGAAAATTTACATGTATATTGAAATTTTGAAATACAAATAATGCTGTTCACTGAAATTTCCTTTCCATTATGACAGCGTGCTTGAAATTGCATTATCTACTTATGTTAAAACCGAGTATTTTTCTATCTATCTACGTCCTGCTTCTTTCTCCTGAACGCCAATGAATTAAAAGTCGAACCAGGTACCGATAGATTCGTAATTTTTCAGGCTTCATTAGTTTTAATTTACATAAGGTTTTATAAAGGGATTCTGAAGAAATTGAGAAAAATCTTCTAATTTTTATTCAAATTTAAAGCGATTTTCCCTAAATGATTAAATGTGAAATCCATTATTTTAAAATGTGGTTGACATGAAACAGTAGTAATAATGATAATGAGAATTTTGAACGAACGCTAAAGTGAATCAAACATGAAATTCATTAGCGGGCCACGTGCGTAGTGTCTACTTACATTAAAAACTGAGTATCTTTCTAACTATCTTTCTTTCTATGTCACGCTTCTTTCTCCTGAACGCCAACGAACTGAAAGTCGAACCAGGTACCGATAGATAGGTAATTTTTCAGGCTTCATTAGTTTCAATTTATATAATTATACGATTTTGATCAACGAAGATATCAATTAATAAGTAGTCAAATTTAAAGCGATTAAGCCTAATAAATGATTAAACATGAAATCCATTGTTGAAACGTGGTTGCTATGAAACAGTAATAACAATGATAATGAGCATTTTGAATGAAGTTCGACCTGTCAGCACGTGCATATGTACCTACCAACATATAAGCAGCCGAAAAATCCTTTTCAACCAGCACCGAGTTAATTACGACGAGTTTTCTCGTGACGTCTGTATGTACGTATGTGCGGATGTATGTATGTATGTATGTGGGTCGCATAACTCAAAAACTATATGCCGTAGAAGCTTCTAGCTTGGTATGTAGGCTCTGAGGATGGTCTAGTTGTGCACCTCCCCTTGTGGTTGCATTCGAATGTTCCCAAGGGGGTGTTTTACCCCTTTTTTGGGGTAAATCAGTGTTAATTTCAATGCAGATGAATTGGCACGACCACTTGGCGATATATCGCCAAGCTTTTGGTCGCCAAGTGTTTGACGCCAACTTGGCGACATATCGCCAAGTTGGCGACAAATTTGGCGAAAATTTTTTTTTTTTTGAATTTGGGTTTAATTTGGCGCTATTGGCGATATTTTGCGAAAAATCCACTGAATGATGTTAAAATCGGCGATATTTAGAAAATGAATCATTGTAAAACATTTGTTTTGCATTGTTTCGTGGCAAACTATGGGTGTAAATGTTCGAATTGCTATCTTGCTCACTCCTAGCACTATTTTAACACTAAGGCATCTACAAAGAAATTTACACGTAAAAGGAAGTAGTGTGGGACCCATACCAGATTTTTTCCTTTAAGCGAGCTGAACTTACTGAAATTTTCCTCACCATCTTGAAAGCGCGAAGCATCTCAATAATTCGAATGATTTTTTTTATATAGGAAAAAAGTAAAGGCGTGAAGCGCCTGTTAGCGAGCTGCGTTGGCGGGGAGTAGTTTCTTGAAATTTTCTTCACTACTTCCAAGGCACGAAGTGCCCGTGCAACACCGGGCCACGTGCGTGGTATGTCTTGAAATCGAATGAACATTAAATTATATCAAATAATATAACTTCAGAATGAGGTAAAAGTTAGAGAGGGGGGACGTTATGCATCAACATGCCGCAGGAAGCTAATCTAGCTGCCCTGGCAGCTAGTGTCTTAAGATCGAATGAAGATTATTTTATCAAATCAAATAACATCAGAATGAGGTAAAAGTTAAGGGGGAACGTTATGCACCAACGTGCCTCAAAAAGCTAATCTAGCTGCCCTGGAAGCTAGTTTAAGTAAACTTTTTCGAGCGATGGCATTTTTCCCAACTTTAAAAAGCAGTCAATATTTCAAAGTAGATATTTAAACACCATAAGCTTGTTAAAAATACTTTCTACGATTCGCTTGCTAACAACCTAAAGCAGAACAATGAGTACTGGTGCATTAGACGGTTGTCCAAAAAAACTCATCCTAAAAGCAAAATTATCACAGGTCACAGTATTGTAAAGTGGAGAAGCATCCCATACTTACACTGAGAAAAAAACTGCACCAAAAGTTAAAATCCTCCACATGCAAATTAGGTTAGAGTGAACTTCTATCAAACATAAATCATACCTGGAGAAAAATACCATCAGATATGGGCAGAACCTGTGACGTGGTTTTTAATATAAGATAAGAAAAAAAATTGTTTTTGATGCCTTGAGTTTCATTGGCGTGACATGGAAGATGTAAAAAGCAACTGTTTTCCAAAGGCAATAATGTGGAGTTCGTTAATAATATAGGCATTATTTGGCAGAACTAGTATATCATTCTTACCCTTTCCCACATGAAGCTTAAAATTCTCTGAGAAATTATAGGAATCCACATAAAATCATTTACAATGGTGCATGGTATTCAAAGGGTTGTCGATTTTTCTAATCTTATAAAAAATACAATGGGTAGCTTTAGTAGGGCTGTACATCAAACGATATATTAAATTTACTGATTATAAAGCTATTTTAAAATCATTTTACGCTGACTGACCCGTGCAAAGCATTTTAACTTGAAATGGCGAATTTAAAAACTCGTTTTTTAAAGACGTTTTTAGATAATAGAAAAAATGTGATTCTTTTTTTTTTTTTTTGATATTGGTGAAAAAAATTTCAAATGATGAAATTTCAAATGATGCCTTACTTTTAAGGTTTGATGAAGTTTTAATAAAATAATGATGTACGTGCAAAAAAAATGAGAAATAATATAAAAGATGTTAGAAAGCTGGATTAGAGCTCTGCTGGACGAAAAAAAGAAAAACATTAAAAAAATTTCCAAAAAGACTTTGATCCGAAATACAAATGTAATGACAATGAAATAAATAAAATGAACTTTTGACTGATTTTCTCAGAGAAAATAAAATCAACAATTTTAACTAGTGAATAACTTGAACATTCCTCAAGTAATATGTATCCCCCCAAAAACAACTCTGTTGTAAAAACATCCCCCGCCAAGAAAGCCTTAAACACTCAGCCTTAAAAAGTTATGATATCGAGTTTTCCCGCCAATTTTGTGCCAAACTACTCCTCGCCTGTATGGATAGTTTGTTTAAATTGTTTTCAGTCCTGCCAGGCGGGAAATTTTTGCTCATTAAGCAACAACCTCACTTAACAAAACTTCCCTCAGCGTTGCTCAGACGTTGAACAGAACTAGTTGATAGAAATCGGACAAATTTTAAGCATTAATAACTCCGACCTGCGATGACCCCGGGGGTAAATTTTGGTATACGTGCTCAATGTCTCATCGAGAATATTCATACCAAAAATCAACACTTAAGACCCCCGGGGAGAAAAGATACGGAAAAAAACGAGGGGGAGTTGGTGGGGGGTCGAAAAAATCCCTATGCCGAGCTTTGGGACAAAATAAATGTGGGTGCAAATTTAGCATTAAATTCCGAGTTATCGTTTAGTCTGGACCCCTGTCAAACAATTTTTAAAAAGTGCGAAAAATAGCGATTTTTTAACATTTATCACCCCTCCCCCTGAGGGTCTTAGATGTTTTGCTTTAGTATGTGCCGTCAGGGGTAGGGTATGTCATAAAAATAAAAGTTTTTTTTTTCGACTTGGTACACGCACTTTCCTATGTATTCACTCAATTTGAGTTGATAGGTACAAAAAAAAGTTTTTGGAAAACAATGTTAGCTACCGGGAAAACGCAATTTACATAAGCGTTTTTTCAAAAAATTCACTATTTTCAGGTTGAAAACGCAATATATCTGCGGGAGTTTTTTAAAAGATTGTTCTGCTAACTTAAATGCCTGTTTTGAACTCTAATGAATATACTTTCCTTATAAAAAATGCAGTTAAATATACATTTCGTCTCTTTTGGTTTTTAAAAAGAGCAGAAACTACCGGTAATTGTTCCTACAGAAACGGGTTACGCTTTTGGTCAATCGACATCGCTGTCTTCGTTAGGCAGTCAGTTGTTCAGGGGAAAATGCCACATACATCAGGGGAAGTGACCCCCATTTTGCTTATTAACGCCCCCCCCCCCCCAAGATAACTTTTGACTAGCAGCCACGTTTCCAATAAAATGTCTTTCATCCTGCGTAAGATTTTTATATTAGTTGCGCTTTCCGACAAAAGGCAAATTGAGATTCTCTTTTTTGTTTTATTAAAGGATGGATTGATTTCCACTAAAAACCTGGAAAGTAAAAGGCACTAATAATTTTAAACATCGAAGAAGTCGGACTTACAGTTCGACTCTCCCGAAAGCTAGTGTCGTCGTGTAATATTATGACTCGAGGAAATACACTGGAATTTTTGTAGTATAGCTGTACGAAGTAAACGAAACTACCTTGATATTAGTAGAGCGGTCGTTACTTCAGTCACGTTTGCTGTGTCATCCACCACGGCATTTGCTATCATATATAGCCTTTTGGGTAATCTTGTGAAAGCAGGCCATCTCGATGAATATAAAAAACATCTCATGTGCGATAGCAAAAAGGTGTTTCATGCTAAAGAGCATGTTATCGAGCACCCAAGCGCAGAGGAGAGTTCCAATATCGCAAGAAGTAACTTTACTGCAATTTTTGTGGAAAGCAGGAAGCACAACACTCTCACTCTTAGTCACGATGAGAACACTGGTAGCTTTCAGAAAAGCATCATCAGAGAAAGATCGTAACAGAAGAGCGTGGAGATCGCTACCTCACTCACTATACACCAGAAGAAGACAGCAAAGGAAAAACTGGCTGAGCAACGTGAAATAGGATTATGTGAGTGGTTGAAGGACATAGGTACAAACATTTGCCTTCAACTAATTGGCAGTGATACCTCCAATGAAATGTCTGGCTGGAAAGGAGGCATGCTACATTATATCGAAAAACTCCTCCATTACATACTTTTTAGATCTTTCTTTCTGCTGGCTTCACATCAACGAGCAGATATTGAGTCATATAGTCGCAAATCTTGACGGATCAGCTTCTCCATAAAAGGAACGGATTGGAACTGTAGGTAAACTCTTTTCCCAAGTTGAGTTTCTTGAGAGAAAAAAACGAAGTTTAAGCCAATTCAATTTTTGGAGCCCCTTGTTAATATGGACGAAAATGTTGCTAGTCAGTCGATCAGTTCCGTGGAAGGCAGAAGCATTGAAGCTCACTGATGGCGGAACTATTTCCAGCCCTAATTGATACTATTTTGTCAAATGCAAAGGTATTTTTACCTTAGTCCTCAAAGTAAAGAAGAGTAATGAGTAAATTTTCTGGAATAGCCCAAAAGGACCCGTTTTTTATACAGGAAACTTTACTTTTAACTCTTCTTTGCTCTGAGGACTAAGGTAAAAATGCCTTTGTATTTGACAAAATAGTATCAATTAGGGCTGGAAATAGTTCCGCCATCAGTGAGCTTCAATGCTTCTGCCTTCCAAGGAACTGATCGACTGATTAGCAACATTTTCGTCCATATTAACAAGGGGCTCCAAAAATTGAATTGGCTTAGACTTTGTTTTTTTTTTCTCAAGAAACTTTTCAACTTGGGAAAAGAATTTACCTACAGTACCAATCCATTCCTTTTATGGAGAAGCTGATCCGTCAAGTTTTGCGACTATACGACTTAATATCTGCTCGTTGATGTGAAGCATGCAGAAAGAAAGATCTAAAAAGTATGTAATGGAGGAGTTTTTCGATATAATGTAGCATGCCTCCTTTCCAGCCAGACATTTCATTGGAGGTATCACTGCCAATTAGTTGAAGGCAAATGTCTATACCTATGTCCTTCAACCAGTCACATAATCCTATTTCACATGATAGCAACTGCCGCGGTTGATGACACAGCAAACCTGACTGAAGTAACTTTCGCTCTACTAATATCAAGGTAGTTTCGTTTACTTCGTACAGCTATACTACAAAAATTCCAGGGTATTTCCTCGAGTCATAATATTACACGACGACACTAGCTTTCGGGAGAGTCGAACTGTAAGTCTGACTTCTTCGATGTTTAAAATTATTAGTGCCTTTTGCTTTCCAGATTTTTAGTGGAAATCAATCCATCCTTTAAGAAAACAAAAAAGAGAATCTCAATTTGCCTTTTGTCGGAAAGCGCAACTAATATAAAAATCTTACGCAGGATGAAAGACATTTTAGTGAAAACGCGTCTACTGGTCAAAAGTTATCTTAGGGGGGGGGGGAGTTAATAAGAAAAATGGGGGTCACTTCCCCAGATGTATGTGGTATTTTCCCCTGAACAACTGACTGCCTAACAAAGACAGCGGTGTCGATTGACCAAAAGCGTAACCCGTTTCAGTAGGAACGATTACCGATAGTTTCTGCTCTTTTTAAAAACAAAAAGAGACAAAATATATATTTAACTGAATTTTTTATAAGGAAAGTATGTTCATTAGAGTTCAAAACATGCATTTAAGTTAGCAGAACAATCTTTTAAAAAACTCCCGCAGCTATATTGCGTTTTCAACTTGAAAATAGTGAATTTTTTGAAAAAACGCTTATGTAAATTGCGTTTTCCCGGTAGCTTAAATTTTTTTCCAAAAACTTTTTTTGTACCAATCAACTCAAAATGAGTGAATACATAGGAAAGTGCGTGTACCAAGTCGAAAAAAAAACTTTTATTTTTATGACATACCCTAGTCAGGGGCCGCTGGAGATTGAGTATATCAAAATGAACTCTAGGGATCTTTATGGGGCTGATATACAGAGGGGTGAAAACCCTGGTTTGGTTACTCGCGTAATCAGTCCTGTGGTCGCTCTTTTACATTTTTCTTGGCGACGGAAATTTCTTGGCGGCTTGTATTTGGTTTTCTTGGCGGGGCGGGACGCTCCCGCGTCCCGTGATGTTCATCTTATTTTTGGCTTACATAAATCATTCAAATGAATATTTATGCTAATTTACCTATTTTCATGAACTTGTGGATTATCTGTAAAAACGGGTTAATCAATCAATTCCACGGGTATATATGTGTAAAATCGAGAATTTATCTATATATTTGAACAAGCAAGTGCAACCCAAAGGGAGAAAAACCACGTTATGAAAACATTAAAACCCTAACTTATCTATTTCAGTGGATTAACGCAGTCAAAAAGTTATAATTTGAGCTAGTCGAAACTTTAGCTATGTATATTCACTATCTGGTGGAAAGCTAAATTGCTTATAAATATCGAAGCTCCATTAGCTGTATCTGGTAAATGTGGTTAATCTCTTTGATTACATAGACGGTGATTCTCTGTTTACTGTAAACATGCCGAAGTCGGCAAAGACGTCAGATTCGTATTTCCCATAAGATTCGGAACGTAGGAAAATTATAGGAAACGGTTCCTTTTATTGGTAACAAAGTATTTAAGGCACATCTTTGGTAATGAGCAGACATTTTGTTCCTACACAAATTTCAGCAACATAAAGATTTGTCGAATGGATAGCTTTTGTATTTCTCTTTCGACTTATTTTAATCTATATACATAAAAGACTACTTTTGAAAACGTATGTCCGGGGTAATCTTCCAAACTACTGGACCGATTTTAACCATTTTTTCACCGAAGATAGCTACATTAACAGGGAGCAGGATAAGCTATAATTTATTTCTAAAAAGCTTAGTTTAAAAAAGTTATTATGGAAAATAGTAAATTTCATGTCATTTCCCCATTAAATGATTAAATTTTCAGTCCATTGTTGAAAAAATTTGGTTGCCTCGCAACAACAATATTAAATAGTAATCATGATGAAAATTTTGAACCAAGGCTTCTGTGGAGTAAGTATGAAACTTATTGCTTTCTTAGGATTTTTATATTCATCTATGCCAATAATCACTAATGGGGTAAATAAAACGGGAATTGATTTTGGCATAGAAAATGAAAAGTGATTTTCAGCAAAATCACATGGATAAAATAAATAACGCATTTTAGTTTGATTTGAAGTTCTCCTTACCCAGTTAATCCACCGCATGGTCACAAAAAATAGAGTTGAGAAATATGGTTCTACTGGGCTTAGTTGAAAGTCATATATTTATTTTGTTGGATTTGGCTAGAGCCGCTATATAGACAGGCCGACGCATCAAGATTAAGTTTCACCACTTTGGATCCAATTCCTTAACTTTTACTTCCAAATTTTCATTGTTGCGGAGTAGGGTTACCAGAAAAAAGTTTTGGCACATTGCTAATCTTTGCCAAATCCACGTACCGCTAATAATTGCTCACAGTGAAAAATTACCAAAACGCGATTACTAGCCAGAAAAGACGACCACTCAAACACACAAACACGCGCTGGATCCAAAGTGGTGAAACTTAATCTTGATGCGCCGGCTCGTATATATAGGGGCCTTAGATTTGGCATGTTGCATTTAAACCCGCGTGACGCCGGGCACATCAGCTAGTAATATAATATAACAAAATATTGTATATAATTTCTTATCTGAAACAAAGTTTCATTTACCCAAAACTACTCAAAAGGTACTATGTACTTTTTGTGTTTCTTTTTATATACTTTTGAGCATATAAAAATTAACAACTGAATAAAAATTAGAAAATTAAAACTTAAAGAAACGTAAAAAAAGAGATGCTGCATACGCGAGAGATTACTCTACGGCTCAAAGTTAACTTCAGATTGATTTTAGCAGCTGCAGAAAAATTTGAACTCCTGCAGCTAAAACTACTAACGGGCAATTCCTCGATAACATACGAGTACATATCAGGTCTAACGGCAGCTTACAAAGACTACAAATATGTTTAATCCTTGTTTTATTTTACAAAATTTATGGAGAACATGGTTTTACTGCTATATAATGCAGTTACATTTTGAAGATTTCGAGAAAAAATATTTAAATAATATACATATTATAGTGAGAAAAAAAAATGTCGGAATAAATTAGAACATGCCATTTTTATTTCAAAAGAAATTCGTTAAGAATAACTTCGCAACGAGTTTAACAAGAAAGATTGTTTATTTTACCAAAATAATGATAATTATTAGGTAACGTTTTAAAAGTAAGTTTAATGGAAATTTAAATGAAAATTATTTTATCTACAAAATACATAATGTTAGAAACTTCATAAAATAATCCTAATTTTTTTTAAATAACAAAGAATTTTATACATTTTTATCATGATCGGTTTTCGTTAAAAAAAAAATCATTATCAAATAATATTTTTAAAACCAAGCTTCAGATGCTATAAAAATTACTCAGAATATAAAAAATGTTTCAGTTTCTATTTAAAATTGTAGAGTTTCCAGTTAACATGTTTACTATTGTTTCAAGAATGGTAATTATTTCTTGAGCATTTTAAATTAATTTTCGGTGAGAGAAAATATTTATTTTCTATGAAATCACTTTTTTATTAATTAATATAACATTGCATTTTTATATTTTAAGCTTGCCATCAAATTAATATTTTTATTTAAACTGCCTGATACAGTTTTTAAATTCCAGTGTATTTTTTAATACGTGTAAGACAAACAAAAAATTTTAAAACATAGTATGTAAAAGAAGCATTCATTACTCCATAAATGAACACTCTCAATGTTTCAAAATAAAAAAAAAAAAAACTACAAACCTTTGTTAACGAAATATTTTTTGCTACTCATTGGACTTAAGATGAACGTATTTTAAAATTCAAAATGCAAACAATTTTTTACGAGGAAAAGCCCATTATAAAATTTATGATTTCAAATACTTCTATTACTTCTTAATTTACCACTAAAGATAGCAAATAAGGTTTTTATGAAATAATAAATCAGTAGCCTCAGAGAAAATATTTTCTTGTTCGCTGGAGATGAAAGATGATAAAAGAAAAAAAATCGATATCATGTCGCTTGCTATATGAGGTTGACATTTTTTTGAAAATCAAGTTTTCTTGTTTATCAGAAGGCTTAAGGAATAAAGTAATAAAAATATGTTGGATCTTAGGAAGTATGTTTCTTTTTTTAAAAAACAAAGCAAAAAGGAAAATATTTATTTTGCCACAAAAACTGACAACCAATAGAAAAATTTATATATAGTGTAAAGGCTTTAAAGCTGTATTTGAGTTCTGATATTATTTATGGCCAAAATATAAATATTAGCAGAAATAAAAATTATAAAAAAAAACTGAGCAGTTTATTACAAACATTCAAGAAACTGGTTTCGAAGGCAGTATATTAAACTAACAGTTTAAATGCTATTTAGACTACCGCAAGTTGAATTTTCTAATCTTTTGTGATAAAAAAAAAACGATGTGATCGTATGATCTAATTTTGTTCAGACATTTTTAAAAAGCGATCGATATAAACTTTCAATAATAAAAAAAAACACTAAACTGGAAACAAGTGAAAAATATATCTGGGAGTTAAAAGCCTTTATTTCAATCTTTCATGTTCTAGTTTGTTTTAAACTGTATATCCTAGCAACACAATCTCATCGGCTGATGATCGGCCATTCATCGAAACCAGATGAAATTCTCATCGGCCGATGATTGGATTAAGATGAGTTCTCATCGGGAATTGCTCCAATGTGTCTCATCGGTCAAACAGAATTCGAGTAGCAAAATCCGATGAGTTTTGCTTGAAATACGATGAGAGTTGGAGCAATATACGAGCAGTGTAGTTCCGTTGCGATAAATTTTGGATCAAAATACGATGAGAGTTGGATCAATATACGAGCAGTTTAGTTCCGTGGCTATGAATTTTGGATCATTTTTATTTCTTTCAAATGGGGCTGCAGTAGAGGCACAACCTCTTGCAGACGTAGTGCGATCCCCCAACCAGGTGGACTGGCCCACTTTAGGATCGAACCCCGGATATCGGCGCGGAAAGCCAACACTCTACCACCACGCCACCAAGCCTACGATTAATGAGACCAACACTGCATATTTAATAAAAAATTTGAGATTGGGAAAATTTTCATCAGAAAATTTGATCATTACGACCTCTTTCCGATGAAATATGTAGCTAGGCATTTAGCATTTAGCACCCCAGTGACCCCCGTACCTTCCAATTTTCTGTAGCTCGGCTAATTTTCATCGGGAAACTTGATCGGAAGGATATCGTTTTCCGATGGAATATAGCTCGGCTTATTTTCATCTGAAAAGTTGATCTGAAGGATATCACTTTCCGATGAAAAGTAGCTCATCGAAAACCGTGCTCAGATACTGATCGGAACAATGTCATTGTGCGTTACGGGATCAGTTTACGAGGAGTTCGATGATCGGCCTAACAAAATCCGGTGAGTTGATGCTACTTGGGTAAGATTTTGTTCGTATGTCATCAAAAGTTAAAAGTAGTGCCGTAACACATTTGACGACATCTGGTTTGGTTGACATACAATTTTCAGACGAATCGAACGAGTTTTGGAATAACAAAGTGGTTTGATAACAGTCCAAAAAAATGCCATAAGGTTTTGATTGATATGGGTAAAGTGCATTTAAGGAGAAATTTACCTAGAATTATTTTTTTAAAGTTGCATTCAGTTAGTTTCCATTGATTAATTTTTTTGCTACATATTTGTCAGTTTCTGGAAATTTTAACACATTCTAGCTGGTGATCCATTACCCCTATTTGTTTCATTTCTTTTCGATGGTGTGATATCAATGAAAAAACATGGATGGTATCTATGAATAAATGAAGTACACGGGGGCCCCTTATAAGAGAACAGACACCGCGACCACAGGTTTATTGGTATATACCGATGGTAGCTATACATCAACACAACATAGATTTTGTGAAGCAGCCAACAAAGGTACTGGCTTCACAAGATACAATGAAAAATATATAAACTTTTTTAATACTGGTGACTGTGCTTAACACGATACAAGGGAAAAAGAGTCAAGACCGCTCAAGCTCCATATTTAAAGCCATATTGCCAGTATTTTCTTGCAACAAAACACAAAATGCTTGTACTACCACAAGGAAAGCCAGTAAAAAGAAGTCAAACAGTTAGCCTCACATCATGATACGAAAACTTTTATTTCGTTCCTCTGACGTGCAAGAGATCTTTCAGTATAAACCATCTGAAAGCTGTTCATTGTTAAATGAAAAAGAGTTTATGTTAAGATTACAAATATGTGCATTGTAAAAAGAGCTAGAAAAATCTTATGGCAAAACAAGAGAAGAAAATTTGTCTGATGAAAAGTACTGTTATATAGTGAACTTTTTTGTACGAAAGGCTATGACAAATAAAAGCAATCCCATGACGAAGTAATAACTGTTTTTTTCTATTATTATTATTTAATTCATATATAGGGAGTATCACAAAGAGCTGTGGAGGAGTCTATAATATTTTTTTACAATTAGAGCAAATTTTCCCTTAAAGAGTCCGAAAGCGTAGAAACAAGGCAGCAGTATTTTTTATACATGTCATTAAAATCTCTCAAGATGCTACTCTGTCTAGTCTAATCAACAATTTTTTGGCGTTATCAGGAAATGGGCATCATAATAATTTGCTTGACAGTAGAGGAAGCAGAGGAACTTTAGGGGTACACTGGAGTTATGGATTCTACGAGACTTTTGTCTGCTCACAATACTCACCGCACTACCAATGTTTACCAATTACTGTAGTTATGTGTGTGGAGTAATGTTTACCAATTACCAATTACTGGAACCAAATTACTGGAGTACATTTTACACTAAAAAAACAGCTCTTCATTCTGTTTTTACGACATATTTTGAGAAATTTGACCTATCATCCGACTGGAATATGTAGAACGAATTCGTGAATTAGCAAAAGAATACGTAGTGCAGGTAATACGAAAAGGCTCATTCTGTAAATTTTTAAATGAATTAAGATTATAGCTGTATGCTCATGTGAGGAATATTGACTTTAAGAATTTGCCACTTTCTAGTGCAACAAGTGCCACGCGCCATTAATTTGAGACCATATTTTTGCACATTATACTTTTAGCACTATATCAGGATAGTAAATTCGTTCTTCGAATGTTTTTTAGAGTAGAAAAATCATCATCAACAACAAAATCAGATCTGTGAAAAAAGATATCAAGTAATTCTCCTTAACTGCTACAACATAACGGAATTTTTCGTATTTTTTCTCATTCATTTCTATTTTAAATAAATTTAAATTTTCGTTGCTATCGCTCGGACAGCAGGACGTTTTACTGATTTGTAATACAGTTGTATCTTTTAGCATGTAAGCAGAGGAAAATTAGCAGTTTCTCGCACAAATAAAAGGGTTAATACCATTTTTTATAGTTAAGTCATGGTAGTTGAAAATAAAAATAAATAAATAAATTGATTTTCAATTTCATTTTTCGAGTAAATTTCTAACAGTGCAGCTTAAAGATAAATAAGCATCAGACAAATTAGTAAAAAAATTGCAATTTTCATGCAAATCGGTTAAGTATCAACTATCAACATAGATATGAGCATTTATAGAATCAAGCGGCGGCCATCTTTGATGACGTCATAACCGGAAAATTTAAAAGGAGGCGAGTGTCCACCCGAGTCTAAAATTCTTTCTAGGACACCTACTAAACATTTTTGAAAAGAAAGTCTCAATTTTTAAATTTCCTGAAGAAGTGCTGGGCATTTTTTAGCATTTATGAGAGCCAAAATGGCCGCCATCTTTGATGACGTCATAGCAAAAAATGCACCAGGTGGCGGATGTCCACCCGAGTCCAAAATACTTTCTAGGGCACCTGCTAAACATTTTTGAAAAAAAAATTTCCCATACTCAAACATTCCTACAGAAGTGCTGTCAGATCCCGGACTCTAGTGGGGCAAAGTGGCCACTTTGACAGCTTTTGGTAAAATAAAAATTTTGTACAAATAAAGTTTAAAAATCTAGTTGTTTATATTTTTTAATCACGCCTAATTAACCATACTAAATGTTGAACGGATTTATAAAATGTTCAAATAAAGTTTAGAGATGGAAAAAATAGATGTTCCTAAGGGCGCTTTTCCACTTACCAACACGGCAACGATAAATCGTAAGCGATTGTCGTCATCCGACATTGGAGCACGCAAAATGCATTAAAATATGCTATGCGCTTTCCCATCTCCCGATTCCAGGACGATTGTGCCGTCTCCGACCGAACGCTGTCGTTTGTCATCCCATTCGTGTCGGATGGCATCCGTCTCGCCTTTAAAATCGGGACGACATTCATTCATCTGTTTACTTTCTTCGAAATA
Organism: Uloborus plumipes; assembly: GCA_038373865.1. Lineage (NCBI taxonomy): Eukaryota > Metazoa > Arthropoda > Arachnida > Araneae > Uloboridae > Uloborus > Uloborus plumipes. The sequence continues at coordinate 6,982 of JAXGGA010017746.1, read as the reverse complement.
TAGCAATGGCGTTTAAATTCGACATCTCTGCATTAATAAATCTAAGTTTCAATTTGCAGACGATTGATAAAAGATGTAGCAATAAAAGATTTTAATCATTTTATTTTATACTTTGTTTCATTAATTGTAGCGCAGACGATTCTTAATGCTTCAAAAAAGATTAAATTTTCATTCTGTACTTTCTTCGATAAGGAACACAGTAGTCATGGCAGTCAAGTTTGACGTGAATGTTTTGTGTGAATTAATTGAGCAGCAATTTTGTCTATGGGATAAGCGAAATATTTTATTCAAAAACAAAATTCACAGGGATAAAGCCTTGGAAGAAGTTTTTGGATTTTTAGATGAGGAATATGACGGCAAATCTTCTACAGAAAAGAAAGAGACAGGTAAGTTCAAAGAGCATTGTTCGTAACTATAAAAATATATTATATACTTTAGATTGAACTACTTGTGTTAAAGACCCTTGTCCAGATTTTAACTTTTTACTATTCTTTGTAAATTTAGTAAAAATATTTAAAATCACCTAAAATCTTTTTGCAATTTCATGAAAAGTGTATAAAACTCGCCTACAATGTACCTTTCTTTAAAAGTATCGTGCACCCAATACCGTTTCTTAATTTGTTTTCTTTTCTCCGGAGGTAAAGCAAATATAGTAGTTGTAATCTGTTAAATTGAGCAGCCATAATAATATACGTGCGAACACAGTGCTGTTTCGAAATGAAATGCGGTGGAAAATGAACCGTTCTGAGAAACGATATCGTTTGAATGGAAAAGCAGTGCTATAAACGACACGACACCGTACTTATCGTTGCAGTATTACCGTCTGATTTTCGTCGTTGTCGTGTCGTCAAGTGGAAAAGCGCCCTTAGGGCGCTTTTCCACTTACCGACGCGACAGCGATAAATCGTACACGATTGTCGTCATCCGACATTGGCGCACCGAAAATGCATTAATATATGTTATGCGCTTTTTCATCTCCCGATTTCAGGACGATTGTGTCGTCTCCGATCAAACGATGTCGTTTGTCGTCACATTCGTGTCGGATGGCATCCGTCTCGCCTTTAAAATCGGGACGACATTCATTCATCTGTTTACTTCCTTGGAAAGATAGCAATGGCGTTCAAATTCGAAATCTCTGCATTAATAAATATAAGCTTCAATTTGCAGACGATTGAAAAAAAGACGTTGCAATAAAAGATTTTAATCATTTTATTTTATACTTTGTTTCATTATTGTTGCTCAGACGATTTTTAACGCTTCAAAAAAGCTCAAATTTTCATTCTGATGTATGCGTTTCGTTCTTAGTAAACAAGGTGGGAATGAAGTAAATTTGTGAGTATCATGCATCCAATATCTTCTATTAATCTGTTTCCTCTTTTTGCGGAGGTAAAGTAAATTTAACAGTCGTAGTCTATTAAATTGAGCAGCCATAATAATATACATGCGAGCACACCGGTGCTTCGAAATATAATGCGGTGGAAAATGACCGTTTCGGAGAAACGATATCAGTTGAGTGGAAATACAGTGTTGTAGAATGTAGACGACGAGACACGGTACTTATCGTTGCAGTATTTCCGTCCGACTTTCGTCGCTCTCGTGTCGTCAAGTGGAAAAGCGCCCTTATAGGGTGGCCGCTATGCCCACCTTTCCCCTATATAATGAGAATTTTGAACTGGAAACATAAAAATTAAATTACTGAGAATAATTATTAATTTTCCAAAGTAAGTAATACATCGAAATAAATGACTCATGCATTTTAAATGCAAAAACTGAGACATTAGTACGAATTGATTAGAACTTTTTCGTAACTTTTTTTTAAATTTCGGCCTGAACAATACATACACTAAAAGTTCATAATTTAATTACTCGTGAAAATTAAAGAGATAATTTTTTTATGGTCAGAGTTGGTACCGGGCAGACACAAAAAGAAATGAACGAAAAAAATGAAAATAAAGAAAAGAAGAAAACAGGAAATGGAATACTTCATAACAAACGATTGTTCTAGTATAGAGTATACTCACTACCGATCGAAGTACATGGAAGAATTGTAAAAATTAAATTTAAAACTCAAATTAGTATTCAAAAATTAAAAATTTAAAAAAAAATAGTCGATGCATTTCGAAAAAAAAATGCTAAAAACTTTGAGTTTTGACATCTTGTGTTTTGTAAATTGTCTTTTGGGCATCACCATTTGCTCCACCTGCTCTGCCGAGGACCAAAGGCGGACCTACACCACCTAAAGGAAAAGGGGTGGCACCAACAGATGGATTGGCTCAGCAGATCTAGGTCCGCCATCTTGTCTCGCATGGAGAAGGCATGAGCACCACGTTGGCGGATCGGGGGAGTAACGTTGGCAGATTGCCCAAATTGAAAGACGAACTAGACGACGTCTGAGGTCCAAAAAGAAAACATACAGCAATTTGTCATAACTAAAAAACATGTTAACATTAGTGATGAAGTCATGAACTGATAAAATATTTAAAAATATATATTTTTTCATATTGCATGGAAATTTATTCTGATAAATAATATTCAAAATCAAAATTTTAAAATAAAAATTCAAAACCTGTATCACATAGGTACGGGCTTCCCTACCGACCGGCAAAGTACGTAAAACCCATAAAGCGAAGTTTTTGCAACACATGCTTAACCCATTAATGCCTAGTGTCCCTTTTTAGGGACGGTCCAAAAAATGGTCTGAATTTCTCCAAAATGAACATTTCAACCAAATAATACTGCTCAATTAGTACCTTGGTATTGTTTCAACTCGTTATTAACAGATTGAAGCACATCACCATAGTAAAGTGTGTTCTGTAGCAGTTTTAATATGATCTTCATCAAAAATAACATCGTTCACAATCTCAAGAAAAAAAAGCTATGTTTTCAACGTGATTCCCAGCTTCCCTGTTCATGTTAATTGCTGATTTTATTTCTTCTTATAAAATGTCTTTTTAAATATTATATCGTAGGCAGAAAAAAATTTTAGGGAAAAAAGTATGTGGCCTCTGGGGTCTATCGTAACTTTTAAAGGACGATTTTTCTTTCTTTAATAAAAAAATTATTTTTTACCTAATATTTTTTTTATTATTTTTCCTGTCCATTAAACACTGTTTGCAACCAGTATACAAACTATCTTTGGAAAAAAATGTCAGACATTAATGGATTAAGAAAAAGTGCAGACTATACGAACGAGTAATCTTTTAAGACGTATTTACTTCCAATAAAAACTGCACAGCTGCAGATTTTGTTTCATTACAATTTTCTTCATGTTTTGTAAGAATTAACAGCAAGTAACACTTAGTGTGTACTCTGTTCCACGACGCGAAAAATATTTCATGAAATTCTTTCTGGGTCTTCGACTTTATTATAAATGATTTGTGATAATATGGCTGGAAAATTTATGGCTTAAAATCACTTGGAAAGTGAGATTTATGGTGGTGTTCTAAAAGAAACAACTTTGAAAAGAATAAAAAAGGTTTTACGTGTACAAATTCTATGTCCTAAAATTGTGGATTTTAGCTCTGTCATGCGTATTAAACGGTTTTCGAAAGAAAAAATTTAAAATGAAGAATGCAAAATACGGCCTTTAAAAAAAAACAATAATCTGATACATTTATTTTTGCGCTAGGCCATTCGTTTTTCAAAAAGATCAAAAATTGTGAAAACATTAGCGAAAGCACAAAGATTTAGTTTTTTTATGGTTTAAAAGACCACAATGACACTTGTGCAAAAAACTTTATAAAAAATTAAACCACTTTTAAAGAAATTAAAACCGCGTTTATATGACGAAATATTAGAAATAATTTTAAGCAAATAATAATTATAAATCTTCTTTAAACATTTTATTTTAATATTTTAACGCTTATGATTCAGCTTACTTTTCATTCTAAACGCTGTTGCCATATTTTCAAAAATAATATGTCTGTTCGGTAATCTTGCCAAAGTTTAGAACGAAAAAAAAAAGACTGACGGAGAAACTATTTTATAAACGAAATAGGAGGCAAGTAGGTTATTAGGTGACATCCTTAAAAAAACATTGCAAAAATACAAAAACTTCATGTCCTATTAATTTTGAAAGAGCAGAAAAAGTAGCAGACAGCACAACAAAAGTTTAGTTTTATTTCATTAATAAAATGTGGAAGACTGAGGTAAAGCTTACACGATAAAAACATTTAAAAATCATAAAATTATTGCTCATTAAGTCCAAGCCACACTTATTCTCTTGCAAAAGTTATTTGTAGCAAAGCATACTGAAAGTTAATGAATGCGACATTTTTCAGTAAGAGTTATGATGAAAATAGTGATAACAGTGTATTCCAAAAACAAAAAGGAACAAAATTACGGCTCTTATTTAGTTCTCCGAACAAATCTATGCTTTTTCAACTCTAGCACAAGTTCAGGCAAAATCTCAACTTTAAGCCTTGTTAGCTAAGGCTGGACTTTAACCTAATTAAATTAAAGACTGCGAAGTAATTAAGGTGAGTTTCTTCTGTTCTATTTTTTCCATCAAGAACGAATTGTGCTTTGTTAGTGGCTTATTTCAAGATGAGCTCACCAAATACAATGAACAAAAGTAGTAAATTCTGGAAACAGACGGATAAGTTAATTAAATTTAAGGTTATTTCGGTTTTTTATAGATATTTAAGATGAAAATGTTTTTTTCTCTTAAGTGCACTGTTTTGCTTTGTTTATTTATGAAAAGAACAAACTAACACACAGACACAAACCAACATTTTTTTTAGTTAAAATAACCCTACACTGCATGATTTTTTGTTCTTTGAAAGAACTATATATGTTGTTCAATGTAATAAGAAAACATTGAAAACATTTTTAAAAATTTAATTTTGTGGATATATAGTTATATTTGCTTTAAAGATACCTAATACTTGCTGTTTATGCTTGAGTTGCCTTGTGCCTGGTTATAAGGAAAAATAGTCCATGTATCTATTGGCAACGGTATGCAGTGTAGGGTTAAGCTAAATTCCTACATTTTTGAACTTATTAAGAAATGTTAACGTGCAGGAAGATTAAAAAAAAACAAGTTTTTCAATAATTATTTCGATCTTTATTCCGATTTTGTATTACTCTTTATTCCGATTTTGTATTGCTCATTCTTAGTTCTGTAACTTTTGCTATCTGTAGAGCGGTTGGGTAAATTTGTATTCAGTTTTTTACAAGAAAAGTAGCACAGAAATAAGTAGTCATAACATGCTAAATGAGATCTAAAAAGGTTTATGATAATGATTTTAAAATATTTTACTCAAAAAATTGCCTCAAAATTTAGAATTATGCCTCTTTTTATCCATTAATTCTTAGCGTCCCTTTTTAGGAAGAGTTCAATAAAGGGTCTGAATTTCCCCAAAATGAACATTTCAACCAAATTATAGCTTTCAATTATTACCTTGATATTGTTTAAATTCGTTATTAACAGATTGCAGTACATAACCATTGTAAAATGTGTTCTGTAGCAGTTTTAATACAATCTGTATCAAAAATGACATCGTTCACAATCTCAAGAAAAAAAGCTATGTTTTCAAAGTTATTCCCTGCTTCCCAGTTTGTGTTAATTGCTGATTTTATTTCTTCTTATGAAATGTCTTTTTAAATATTATATCGTAGGCAGAAAAAAAAATTTTAGAAAAAAAATATGTACCCTCTGGGGTCTATCGTAACTTTTAAAGGACGATTTTTCTTTTCTTAATAAAAAAATAATTTTTTACCTAACATTTTTTTCCTGTCAATTAAACACTGTTTGTAACCAGTATACAAAATATCTTTGGAAAAAAATGTCAGGCATGAATGGGTTAATTTTCCAGAAACTGCTTTAAATTAACTTTTTCTAATTACAAACGGTAACTTGTGTCCAAAAATGTATTCACTGTTTTGTAATATTATTTCTTTGTTCGAAGTATCGAAAAAATGCTCTATGTAAATCCAGAAAACAAAGCTTAGAAATATTACTAATCCTTCTAACAGAAATAGAACGTTTCTTCGAAAATTGCCCTTTCATGTTATTCTATCCGTTTAATAAATTTATTTGTTTTTACTATATTTTATTTCATTCATTTATTCATTTATTTCTTTTTTTATTATTTATTTTATTATTATTGATTTATTTATTTATTTTGAGCAGTGAAAAATTGCTATTTTTCTCATTTTTTATTTTATTCATTTATTCATTTACTTTTTATATTATTTATTTTATTATTATTTTTCGCAGTGAAAAATTGCTATTTTTTTCATTTTGGATTTCAGATGTAGTGTAGTCTTGCCACGTTCCGGTGCGCCTCGTCTTGGGACGTCCACTGGTCCCTGCTCCTTCGGGGCATTTTCATCTTGTTTAGTATTTTTTATTTTATTTATTAGCACCACTTTTTTTAAACTTCCATAGAAACTACTTTTTGGTGATATTGTACTTCATTCTTTTATTTTTTTATGTAATTTTAAGCTAAACAACCCTTGGAACAAGCAGTCAAATGTTCCGTTAAGATGAAAAAATATCTGCCAGAAAATTTATCTAAACCAGGGCTTCTTAAACTTTTGTTATTCACGACCCCATTTATGATTACAAGTTTCTTGATGACCCCATACAAATATAAAAGAAAAATAAATTAATATTTTTTGATGATTATTTATTAGGTAACAATATACATATAGATGAAAATATATAAGTTTAGACTTCGTTTTAAAACATACAAAAATCAAAAATTAAAAATTGCACAAAAAATTATAAAATTGTATTTATTATAGTTTCAAAAATAAAAGTGGATTCTGACTGTCTTAATTCTCTCGAATATAATCAATTAGTTGAGTGGTAAGTATTAAATTAAAGTATAAGTAAAAAATTTAATGAGATGGATGTGCCTGTTTTTTATTACATAACAAATCAAATCTTGGTGGAATGTTTGAAACTGCTGGACGTAAGACCTCTTCAACATTTTTTAACGCTGAACGATATTGGGATTTAATATGTGTTAAAGCT
>JAXGGA010017745.1:0-23563 GCA_038373865.1 Uloborus plumipes | reverse complement strand
CATCAACTCAGCATTCTGTATTGTGGGGCCCTAATTCTCTGGCTGCCGTTTTGGATTAGAGCAGTGTTTCACAACTTTTTGAGCTCATCGCCCCTTTAAGACACTGACTGACACTTATCACCCCCCCCCCCCTTTCTTCCTCGAAAAAAATAAGTTGGCAAGTGAACATCGATATTATTAAAATATAAGTACACTTATTTGAAGTAAATATAGCAATAATTATAACCAATCACTTTTAAACTAAAAATATTAATAAATAAATAAATACCTTTAATTTTTTTTATTTCACAAAGCGAACTGATAAGCATTTGAAGGGTAATATTTAACTAAGATCATCGACGTACTTTTCAAAAACAGAAGTACATTTTTCAAGAAATTATTTTCTTTTCTACACTGGAATCTGGGGAATTAAAATCATTGAAACTAAAAATTTGAAGAGAAAATAATTGAAAATCTGAAAATTCATAAAATTGACAATGAATGACAAAATACTTCCTAAGATTCATCCGAGGTGTAGGAGGAAGCTCTTGAACTTTAATTGTTTTTTCTTAACTTGTGATTAATTGTCTCAAGCACCCCTACCCCTTTCATATCCAGAGGTCATTGGATTAAAATTTTAAAATCGCGAAAATACTAAACTTTAATAGATTGCCCCTCCCCCCTTCTTTCTTTTTACTTATTTTTTCCGAAATAATAGTGTAAAGCTTTGCTTTTTTGATTGGAAGCTCTCTTGCTTCTGTTAAATTTTATGTGAATTTTTTACTTATTTATCAAATTGTGTTTATGTAAGAAAATAAATGGTAAATACTATGAGGATCTTCTAATCTTACTGAAGATGGGGTGATTAATGCACTCACGAGAATAGCGTTATGATACGATCATTATGAACAAAGACATAAAGTAGAATATTCAAACATACTGATAGGGCGTTCATGGGTTCTCCTCGGAAAAATTTCTGAAAAGTGATCTCAAAAACACAACATTTAGACAACTTTTGGTCATGTTAGGGAGATTTGAGACTTGCCGGCCCTCATCTAATATTTTTTCAAAATTTGAATTCTTAAAAACGTTATTATTGCACGCCATTTTGGCAATTGTTTGGGGGTGAGGTTTAGGAATGTTTCTATATTAAGCTTCGAAAAGCTCAGTTTGAGAGACATTGACTAATCTTAGGAAAAGCACGAGTCAGGGGCCCATTGTAAATTTTCGAAATTGATGTCCAAAAAACACCATAGTAGGCCCTCTTGAAAATGTTAGGAGAATGAATTGGGGTTTTGGAACTCTTTACTAACGGTTTTTTCAGACATGTGATTTTTCAGTATTTTTACTGAATTCAGTATTTTTTTGAAATAGCAAAATACTGAGTGCAGAACAAAAAGAAAGGGCATCGCTAGTTAAATTTAACATCTACCAATTAATTTCATGCATCCAATTTGAATAGTTAGCTATATAGAGCCAAAGCCCATGTTTAAACTTGCAGGTGTAGTATAATGTATCAACAATTTTGTATTTGCTCACACAGCGGTGTAATTTCAGTATTTTTCATTGTGTTTGAGTCACATGTCTGTTTTTTGATGTTGAAATTCCAAAAACGAAATTTATAACTATCTCAGTTAATCTTAGGAAGAATAGGGTTCGACCGCTCTCAACCCGAAATTTTTCAAACCTGAAGTCTAAACAACGCAATAGCATCTTTGATGATGTTAGAGAAAGGCATAGAGTTCGGTTTTCACCTCTGAATGTTTTCTGTCGAAATTAAAGATCTCAAAACTTAATTTTAAACGATTTTCGGTATCTTTCCTCGAACATTTTTTGAAATTGAAGTTTTAAAAATGTCATTGTAGACCATCTTTGATGACGTTATCGGAATGGATGGAATGTGGAACTCTCTACAGGATATTTTCCCCGAAACTGAGCTTAGAGAAATGCGGTTCCATTGTTGCCGATGTTAAGAGCCTTCCTCAGGAAAGTTTTCAAAATTTGAAGTCTTAAAAATGTGGTTATAGTCCATTTATCGGTAGCCATAGCGATATGATTCATGTAGTCTGCACCAGCAGTTTTTCGTAATTAAAGTTCCAGAAACAAAATTTAAGACCTTTTATCACTATTATTTCGTGGGAGGAAGGGGCTTTTTTTTTTTAATTTTTTGAAATTAAAGTTATAAAGCAAAACTGTAGGCCAAATTCCATAATGGGGCTCGCTTTTCACCTCCGGAAATTTTTAGAAATTCATATTCCAAAAACCAATTATTAGACGATCTTCAATGAGGACTTTCAGACTTTCTCCCGGAATTTTTCTTTCAAGACTCGAAGCTCTAAAACTATATCTCCTTTCTAACTTCAACGCCGAAAAAAGAGAGGAATTATTTTCAGATACCCCCTTCCTCCCATTTTCTTAGCTACGTTTTTTTAAATATTTTTATTCCAAATCAAAATGGAGAAAATAGGAAAAGATTTTTCAGTTAACTATTTTGGTTTTCTGTATTAAAAATTTTAATTCCCTTCCAGTGACTTCATTGGTTAGAAGTACAGAAGTTTGTGACTTTAGTGTAAGTTTTTTTTCTTTTTTTTTTTTTTGACTAATTTGTTTATTATGCAAAGATACCCTTCGGTCACTTTTTTCTGGTTTTTTCCCCGCTCTCTCTCTTTCATACTTCCTTCTCTTTTAATACCATTTTATATTCTTTATAATCTGTTTTAACTTTTTATCAAGCATGTTTCTCAGAAAATCAGTGGCGGGCTAATCATGTCGCAATTGCCCCCCCCCTCCCGACCATAGGGGGCTTTTATGAAATGGATTCAAAAAATGCGCATGAAAAATGTTTTATAGAATTCTGTTTTTGACAGAAAGGAGCTTTAAAAATTTCATTATGACGATCCTTCAAACCTATAATTCGCCACTGCGAAACATCATGATTTTCCATGACAAATCCTCGAAATTAAAATTATTTTGGTTTTGATGCTGAGACGCTCTGTGATTTGAAGTTCTATGCTTTGCCGAGGCCCTATTCTCGTGCATCATCCGTCTGCACATGTACAATGAATGATTTAATTGAAAACAATGCCTTGGTTTCTTGGAAATTATAGACGAGGGGGAGCGGTCTTTTATAAGTGAGAATTTACCCACGTTCCCCTAGACTTTAAAAAAGACAAGGTATATGTTATACGTGTGCGTATTTGTTATTTCAATTGGATTCAAAGTGTAGTATATATTGAGTTATTAATGACTTGAATCTTTTCTGACACCGTGGAAAAATTTAAAATGTCGTTGATGCTTCAAGTCCAGTTTTGTCATAGGGGGAGCTTAAGCCCCCAAAGCCCCCTCCTGGGTGCGCGCCTGCTACTCAGGGTACTTTTTTCTTCTCCAAGAACTTCATTGTGAAAGAAACATTGACTCGAACAGTACCTGGTATTGAGTTTAACGAAAAACGAACAGTTCAAATGTTGATAGCATTTATTTTTTTATAAATTTAAATGATTTTTTGGATGAATCCTAGTTTAAGGTCCGGCGATAAAGTATTAAATCTAGCAACCATTAGATTTATGGTTTCTAATTTAGATTTATGGTTTTCTGGCAACCATTTATTAATTCTGCCCACAGTCTGAAAAAAATCGCCAAACCCGGACCCTAAAGTAAGAATTTACCGATTTTTTTTACAGATATTTTTTCTAACATTCAATTTGTGGAACATTTCACTTTTTGCGATAAAAACTTTGCTGAAAATATTTTTTCCCTTTCGTGACTCCGTTTTCTTTGAAAGTTAATCAAAAGTATATGAAGAACACTTTTTGTGTAAATTTAAATGATAAGAAATATTTTGTAGATTTAGTCTAATGCGTAGCTATAGGTATATTGTTATTTAGAGCAACACGTATTTGATACATGTCTATTATTTCTATTCACCATAAGAGTAATGATTCGTGCTATTTTGAATAGGTGTGAGATAATGATAAGAACTATTTTGTAGATTTAGTCTAATGCATAGCTATAGGTATATTGTTATTTAGAGCAACACGTATTTGATACATGTCTATTATTTCTATTCACCATAAGAGTAATGATTCGTGTTATTTTGGATAGGTGTGAGATAATGGCTTAAGGGTGGCGTCCTGGGGAATCTTTGTTGTACACAAAAGTGCTAAATGATAAAGAATTCCTGTAACATTGGGAAGTTTTCCTTAGTAAAATTTTGGCAATTTGATGGCGATTTGATTTGAAAATAGTTCATAGAGCGCTAAAAGTAAATAATGAAACTTTTTTAAAAATTGAACACTCTGAAAACCAAGTGTGGAATCTCCCCGTAGCCAACTACAAGCGCTACCTTTCAAATCGAAGTTCAAATCTCGATTTTTTCTCTCAAAGTTTGCGATAGATTTATTTCTTCGGTAGTTTTAGCGACCGAAATTTTGAAAGTGTATCATTTCTGTCATTTAGAAATCATGGGAAAATAGCTTAGTTGCAATTCCTAATTAAACTGCAAATAAATGTTACATTCAAATTATTTTTCAATGTAATTTTTAACTTGTATACTAAATGGTGTTTCATTTAGAAAAGTTAAATAGACGTAGCTAAAATTTTTTGACCATCTTATTTCCGTATGTGGGGTTTCCTTACGTAGAGTAAGAATGTCAAACAAAACAGTTGGAAAGCACAGACAATGTACAGTGAACTCTCACTTATACACCGCCTCATTTATGCGCCTTTTCACTTATACGACGATTTTCAGTGGTCCCAGCACATTCCATAGCAAAATGATGATAGTACCATTCGTTTATGCGTCGCTCTAAAGATAAATATTTCACTTATGCGCCGGATTTTTCGAAAAATGTAAGCAATTTAATTTATTTTCTTGAAAAATGAGCATGTATCTTCACTTTCCTCTTTAATCCTTCTCTTTTATTGCTCGCGGAAGGCATTTTTTCCACATGAATTACAGTTTGGAGAGGGACAATTATCTATTATGGGTTGTTTTAAAAGGACCAGTTTGTGATTGGGTATGCTACAATTTTTGTTTTCTCCTTATCATCAGGGTTGGGTTTTTGATGTCAAAAACCAGTTTTTGACATGTCGAAAACCTGTCGAAAACCCGTCGAAAACCTGTCAAAAACGTCGAAAACCTGTCGAAAACGTCAAAAACCTGTCGAAAACCTATCTAAAACTCAAATACAATGGTTATTGAGATTTTTTATAAACATGTAAGGTTTCTCATCCTGAAAAATATTAAATAAAATTTATACATCTTATCAATCAAGTTTAATAAGCATTAAATTAATAAATTTAATGAACATTATTTCTCATTCTTTTAAACTAACTTGTTTTACCGTGAAAAAAGTTAAATATTAAAACTTAAATCCAGCTTTTAAAGTAGTTTTGTTTAAATGTTTAAATATAACTATCAATTAGTTATCTTATCAATCAAGTTTAATAAAAATTAAATTAATAAATTTAATGAAAATTAATTCATTCTTTTAAATTAACTTGTTATGGAGTGAAAAAAAGTTACAAATATTAAAACTTAAATCCAAATTTTAGAGTAGTTTTGTTTAAAAGTTTTAATAACTATCAATTAGTTATCTTATCAATCAAGTTTAATTAAAATTAAATTAATAAATTTAATAAAAGTTAATTCGCATTCTTTTAAATTAACTTGTTATGCCGTAAAAAAAGTTACAAATATGAACTTAAATCTAGTTTTTAAAGAAGTTTTGTTTAAATCCAGTTTTGTTGTACCAGCAAGTCAAAGAATTGCAAGTACAACTGAAGCCATTAGCAGATACCCGAAATATGGTACAAGGAGACGACGCAACACTGGCTGATGCCTGTCGAGCATGTCATTCCCTAGCAGAGGATTCTAGTCTTTCTCCACATCATGATGCTGTAATGAAACGCCTCTCTTCATATCTTCTACCGTTTCACTATTTGGCGTACCTAATGCACCCAATATATAAAGGAGAAATCCTAAATGATTAGCAAAAGGAAATAGCTCGAAAATAGTTGCTTGAAATCCAACCAAATTCTTTTGAGCATTTAATTGCATTTGAAGCCGAATCTGCCCCTTATCCTGGTAGCTACTTTGTAGTTCAGAATATCTCAGCAAAAACATGGTGGAAAAGTTTAAAAAAAAAGCAACATCTCTGCCGAATTTGTACAGCTGATGGTACAATTACATTCCAGCCCATGTAGCTCAGCGTCTATCGAGAGAATCTTCTCGAGTTTCGGACTCGTATACATTCTAAACTCAGAAATAGACTTGGCGTCCAAAAAGCATCAAAACTGGTCTTTTGTTATCGCATGCTCCGCGGGAAAAACGATTTAGATTGGGACTAAATACCTTAAGTAACTGTTAACTTAAGATGGTTTATTTTATGTATGTAAGTCTACAAATAATACCAGGCAAATAAACACTATGCAATTTCTGCTTTCTAAAATTTATAAATTGTAATTAGGTTTACGTTTTAATATACTGCTATTTATAATTAATTTTTATTCTATAATGATAGTAGCTCATTCATTTATTTTATTTTCCACATGTAAGCACCTTGCAGTATCCCAATTGAAGGGCTCGAGAGTAAATAATGGTATCTGACAAATTTTAAAAATCTGACTATTTCAAATTAAAATTTAAAAAAAATCACTTCTAAAAATTTATTAAGTATACCCAAGACACACAGCACTTAATTAACGTACCCACTTCATTTTTAAAATAAAAAAACCTGTTACAGTAATTTCTCAAAGCAATAAAACCATATTCAAAAGCAATATGTTTGATTTTTTTAAATGCTAGTTATCATTATTTACTCCCGAGCCCTGCAATTATGTTTAGGATTGCTTGTTACTTTATTTCAATAACCTAAAACTCCAAAAGTTTACTTCAGTGTCTGAAATCAGAAATTGTAAAATTCATTTGGAAATGTATTTTGATTACCAATATCAAATTTAAACATGTTTTGGACAGAAATTTAGGTTTTTGACAATTATGTCAAAAACCATGTCGAAAAGGGGTTTTTGACATGACGGTAAAAACCACGGTTAAAACCGGATAAAACCTCCGACTGTCAAAAACTTGCCAACCCTGCTTATCATTGCAATTAAGTTTCAGTAATTGCCAAACCGTAGTAATATATCCATTTTCTATATAAACATTCTTATTCATGCTCTCGTTAGAACTTATGTCGCTCTTTAGACTTTCAAATAGGCTTGTTCACTTATGCGTCTCTCTCACTTAAGCGCCTTTTTCTGTTGGTCCCTTGGGCCGGCGCATAAGTGAGAGTTCACTGTACATGTTAACCGTAACGATAAGTAAGCATAGAAAAACTAAAAGTCGGGCACAGAAAAAAGAAAAAAAAAAACGAAATGAGTTTGGGATTTGGCGTCTATCTCACTCAGTGACTTATAGCTTTAATGTATGTATAAATGATCTTTCAATGCCTTATGTAAAATTTAATAACAATACTTAATTTTAAACTATAAAGTTTATCATTTCTTATTTTTACACAAAAAATAAAATGAATCCCTTTCCTCACTTGGGCTATTTGATATTTCAGTAAGTTAAGATTATTCTGATCAGCATCCACTAAATCTAAATAAAAAATAATAAAATAAGAGATTAACTTAAAAGCATCGCTTGATCAAATTTTGCTTTTCTTTCAGTTTAATTTATTTCCTGCATTAAAACAAGTTATCAGCAGTTGTATTTTCATATAAATTTTAACCGTCGTGTCATTTGAACTAAAAACACTGAAAGACAATAATGACAATTTCATTTCTACTGATGCAGACAGGAAATAAAAGAAAAAGATAATAGTCCAGTTTAGGTGTACCTCTTACTTGTCTTAATTGCTTGTTAATGAACAAATGTGCAAAGCGAAATATGCCAGAATCTGTATGGTTTCAATTTGAAACAATCCAAATTAATTGACCTAATCTGCATTATGTCAATTGAACCGTTTCTTTCAGGAACTAGTCAACACATATTTTCTTTTTCAAAACAGCTATTGGTAGCACGGAATGTTTTACAGTATAAAATTATTTATTCTCCTATTTACTTACAGCTCTTACTTACACTTTATCTTATCCAATCTTAATTCATGGTTAGATTGAACTCCTCAACTATAGTTTTCAGTCAATGCTACCCGAAATGACTGTATTTCACTTAAGTAATGAAAGATTTTCCTTTTTTTTTTCGGAAATCTTTATCGAAGTTTTCTTCTCTATCTTTTTACCACAGATGGCGCTGCCAGTTAACTGGCTCTCTGCCTCTGTTGACTAAATTTATAAGAAATCTTGCCTCCCTTTTGTTTCAGCATTATTCAATTCGTATTTGTGCTGAAATTTGTAGCTCGCTCCTATAATTCGGAGCTAGCATTCATACTAAGAATAAATTACTCTTAATAATGCAATATAACGGTGACTTGTGCACATATTTATTTATTTGTAGAAGTCTAAATATTAAACTGGTGGGAATAACAATGCTTAGAAATGGCACTCCATGGTCATTCTTTTAACAAGTAACGTTTTGGGGAGTCTTTTGTAGAAAACGAATCTCCAATATTCATCCTAAAATTTTCCATGCAAGTTACTGATTCAAAGTGAAAAAAAAGTGCCGTATTTGGATTTCATTACCGTGTTGAATATTGAGCACAGGACACTCAAGCAGCAGAAGCATTTTTATCCGGAAACAAAAACTACTGACAAATTATGACCTGTAGCTCCATGTCCCATCGTCCTTTTTCTTACTTTTTTCCAAAAGGTATTGCAAAATTGAAGCAACAATATTGAATCGGTATTCTTCCTTCGGGCAATGAACAAAAAGTATGATTGTTCCTAGATGTTACTAATACCGATGAACTACTTTAACGTCCAATTAGTTCTGCTTCAAGATCGAAGTCATAGACATTACTCTTAAGAAACACTTACGTGCACAACAAAAACTACCAAAATAATTTTGATTCGTCAGAAAGTTACGTTATAAACAGAAACACAGCAAGAATGTAATTGTGATGTATATTGTATGAAAAATATTTTCATAACTGCAGAATTTTCCGCAAAATTTCACATTAAGAAAAAATTACCCAGAACATGAAATATTTGTCAGATTTAATTATTTATCTCAGCTTTTTGGTCGCATACTATTTGCAAAAGGTGTTTTTCACTTTTTTTTTTTTTTTTTTAAATAAGAGAACTCTCAATTTGACTCGCAATATTCCCTTTACAAAAATTAATTCTTTATGGGAACTGAGATGTTTAATTTTTAAAAGCCATCGTTTTTTTCTTTTGCTGCCTTCAATTTCCTTGCATGACTGAAATTATTAAATTCTTTCAAAAAAAAAAAAAATGCATTGAAAAAAGGTTAACAAGTGAAAATACGTTTCAAGTAGTAGCGCCATCTGTTGTGGAAAGAGAAAACTAACTACCCTTTTGCCCATATTATAGGCAAATCAAAGGAATACTCGCTTTCTGCTTATCTGTTACAAATATGAGGTAGGATAGCACTTTGCTCAAGTTTTGTTCAACATGAATCTTCTCTTGAATTTGTTTATTATTATTGCTCTTAATATAGTAATAGTAGGGGAATGTGGGGCAAAGTGAAATAGTTAAGATGTACCTGTTTCAATCAAAACAAATCAGAAATTTGATCTGAAAATCATAATACATAAAGAAGGATCAATGTATTTTGCAGTACAACTGTCGTGTAAATGTTGTTTTTCATTTTTTGGTAGTTTTGCGCCTTCAAAAAAATGTGGAAATTTTTCACCTCAAAAAACTATAGGGCAAAGTGAAAAATACAATATTTTTGTTGTGAAATATTTTCTATTTGATGAGTTTGGGCCCTGCTCCACATTGACATAAAGCAGAAAAATAAAGCAGAAACGTAAAATGGATTACATAGCGTTCCTATGGAAAGTACCTGGATTTTCGGTTTCTGCCTTCGGTTTCGGTCGTGTTTTACGCTGATATGGAGCAGGGCCCTTCCAGTAATTTTAATCAATTGAATGCATTAGCAAACAAATGAATGAATTATTAATGAAAAAATAAACGGATAAATAAATAAACAACCGAATAAATTAATTAGTACATGGGAAAAGAAATGAGTGGATAAAATAGATTGTGAATGAATGAGCAAATAAGTGAATTAATAAGAATGTGAATGTATCAATAAATGAAGAAATAAGTACGCGATTGAATGCATAAGTAAATGAAATGAACTATTTCACTTTGGCCAGCGTACACTTGAAAAATTGCACTGGACATTTATTATCAAAACGTGCCTAATATGAACCAAATAAGAGTGGCACTGGCATTAGTAGATCTCAATTTAATGACAATTGCAAAAGTTTTTTTTTTTTTTTCGTAACTGCAAAAAATATTTTTTAAAAACCACGAATATTACAATATAGGCATCAAATTTTGAAAATTACTGGAATAATATTTTTCGATGATCTTCGGAGCTATTTGTTAACCGACTTCAACAAAGGAGGAGGTTATACAATTCGTCGGATATTTTTTTTTTTTTTTTTGTATGTTATAAGATTTATCGAAGATGCCTGGACCGATTTCAAAAATTATTTTTTTGTTAGAAAGGTCTTTCTTTCAGATTGGTCCCATCCTCTCGTGGTCCGGGTTCGATAACGAGAACCTGCAGAAATCTTTCGAAAGAGAAATTGGGATCACAGTAATCGTAATAATGACCATTTTGAACGCCAGGCTTCTCTGGATTGCATAGTGAAATTCATTTCTATGGTCTTTTTGAAAATTTTAAACCGAGTATCTTTCTATGTCCTGCTTTTTTTTCCTGAACTCCAACGAACTGAAAGTCGTACCAGGTACTAATTGATTCGTAATATTTCAGGTTTTATTAGTCTTAATTTACATAACGTTTGATAAAGGAATTCTGAAGAAAGTGAGGAAAATCTCCAAATTTTTGCTCAAATTTAAAGCGATTTGTCCTAAATGATTAAATATGAAATCCATTGTTACAAAACGTGATTGATATGAAACAGTTATTATAATGATAATGAAAATTTTGAATGAAGGCTTAACTGAAGCAAACATGAAACTCATTAGCGGGCCACGTACGTAATATGTCGTAAAATTTTATAAACTGCGAGAATCTAGTGTTGTTTTGAAATATAAATTAGTTGAAAAGCCGTTAATATTTAGCCTTTGATTAAGCTAGTACACAAATAAATACCAGAGAATATCAAAGTTTTTTTTTGTGTGAATCGTTAAAAATTTTAGACGCGTTGATACTTTCTTTCTTTTTTTTCCTTACATAGTTTATTTTATGAAGTTTTGTAATGGAAACATTACCTTATTTCATATGTACATTTACACTAAAAAGAATAAAATAAAAATATTTTTGAAAAAAAAAAAATTGAACCGACTTCGGAACTTCACTCGGCAAGTGCTCTAAAAAGTAAAAAATAATTTTATTCTTTGAACACCATCGATACTACATTTAAACATAAGTTTTGAAGTCGGTGCAAAAACTATAGGTGAAATGATGTTTAACTACATTTTGCCAACGTTTTTCAGAGAAACCATTGAAAATTAAGAGCTGAATATTTGTACCATTACATGAATATGTGTTTGTCAATGTAGTGTATGCGAATGCGATTAAAGAACCTGGATTCATTGCAATTTATATATATAGTTAAATTATAGTTTCGTATGATTCTATATAGTGTTTTTGCGCCGACTTCAAAACTTATGTTTAAATGTAGTATCGATGGTGTTCAAAGAATAAAATTATTTTTTACTTTTTAGAGCACTTGCCGAGTGAAGTTCCGAAGTCGGTTCAATTTTTTTTCAAAAATATTTTTATTTTTAATACGCTTTTAACCCCTTCCAGGCTCATTTTATTTCGGGATTACGGATCAAAACATGTCAATTTTTTTTATGCTTATTTTCATACATACATATCGTTTTAAACATAATAGCATCATTCGCATGCAACATTTCCTACAAATAAATGTAAAAATATCTATTTAAATAAATGAGTAATTTCGGGATTACGGATCAAAAAATGTCAATTTTTTTATGCTTATTTTCATACATACATATCTTTTTAAACATAATAGCATCATTCGCATGCAACATTTCCAAAAAATAAATGTAAAAATATCTAAATAAATAAGTATTTACCTGCAAAGTTGGCTTTCTGTATGGCAGAAATCATTATACTTTGGATTCGGCGCCTACTCTTATCTTAAATCTACAGCTCAAAACACTGTATAGTTATGTTATCTGGTAGCAACAATAGTAAATAAAAGCATCCGAAACCATAAAAGGGACATGTGAAATAATTCTTGAAAGACTGGTTGTGCAGCGTTAATTTTCACCGTGCCCGAGCTACACTCGGGATGAGGCAGAATGGAACATTTCGCTTGCCCGAGTCCAGCTCGGGATAAGCCGGGAAGGGGTTAATAAAAGATAAAATTCACGTTCTTTACAAATATAAAAGTAATATATTTAATACTATTGTTGAAACTAAAGGCTAAACTATATTATTACATGTTGACGTGTTCAAGTGTTTCAGTTGTTTGTATGTAACTCTGAATAAAAAATAAAATTCACGTTCTTTGCAAATACAAAATCAATATATTTAGTACTATTATTAATACTAAAAGCAAAAATACACAGCTCAAAACAATTAAAGGATATTGTAAGTTTCCTATACAAAATGGGTTTAAACATTTTTTTAACAATTTTTTTTTTTTTTACATAAAAGGGAAGAAGAGAGTTACAAATGTAAATTTTGCTCATTTCCAAACTTCATAGTATGCAAATTTTGAGTTTGACGTCGAAAACGACTCTTTAGCGGCAGCGAATGAAATTTCACTCTCACTTTAGTATAAGATAAGGCAGAAAAGATTTATCTACGTTCTGTAAGAGCATTGTTCCGATGAGTGCCATGTCTCAACGAAGACATTTGACCAATTCAGAAGCTTCTAGAAGTGTTGGCCGACTCGAGGGAGGCCAATCACAAGCCGAGGTTGCGGAAGCCATTGGAGTTTCTAAAAGTGTTGTTTCCAGGGTCTGGAACCGTTTTCTAGAGACTGAAAGAGCTGACCATAGATCAGGACAAGGACATAGACCGGCTACAACGCCCAATGAAGACCGCTATTTAGCTTTAACGGCTCGGAGGCACCGAAATAGGAGTGCCACTCAACTGCAATGACTACTTTGTTTGGCTACTGGCACCCGTGTTTCGACACAAACTGTCCGAAATCGACTCCACGCCGTTGACTTGTATGCCCGTCGACCAATGGCGTATGTCAGACTAAGTGCAAGTCACCGTTGTGCCCGTAGAGAGTGGGCAACGGAGCACGTTAGTTGGGGAGGAAATGAGTGGCGCAATATCTTGTTCTCTGATGAGTCCCGTTTTACCCTTCATCCTGATAATAGGCGGGTTTTCATCTGGAGGGAACGTGGCACAAGAAATAATCCAGCATTTGTGCGCGAAAATATCAGATTTGGTAGTGGAGGTGTAATGGTATACGCCGACATTTCCATTGATGGTCGAACCGACCTCCATATCTTGCGAAGTGGAACTCTGACTTATCAACAATACAGGGATGAGATCCTCACACCTATCGTCGTCCCTTACGCTGCGTATGGAACGGCCAGCGTGTTCTCCGGATATGAACCCAATAGAGCATGTTTGGGACATCCTAGGAAGACGAGTGGCTGAACGACTATCACCTCCAGAAACTCTTCAGGCACTCGAAAGAGCTCTTCAGGAGAAGTGGGGTAGAATACCCCAGTCCCTCATTAATACCCTCATTGAGTCCTTGCCTCAGAAGTGTTTAACACTGCTAGCTGTCCGGAGAAACCATACCCCCTACTAAAAGTGGTTTTCTACAAAGGAAACTTTTTTTTTAATTTATTTTTCTCATTTTCAGAAAATGCATTTTATCCCTTTTTTTCCATTTTGTACCCAAAAGCTAAATAACAAGCATTTTTTTCTGCTAAACTAATGTCATTTTGATCTCTTATAGCTTACTACGTGTAGTCGATAATGTATCAATCAACCAAAATGGGCTTTAGGTGCAAAATCAAACCAAAATCTCAATATCTTTTAATTGTTTTGAGCAGTGTATATTATATAAACTATGTTACTATATTACATGTTGATGCTTTATCAGTGCATCTAAGGCAGGAATTCAAGTGAAACAGGCGATCGCAAACTGCAATCGCTACTGGAAATGAATTACATTAGAACGTTTCTTGATAAAAACATCGTGACGTCAGCGTGACGTTTGCGTGACGTTTGCCTATGAAAAACGAGCTAGATAAAACGTCACAGCCTACTTGGCGAATAAGAGGAGATCGCTGACTGCTTGTGAGCTCTTATTGGCTCCGCTCGTAGTGACGTCAGTGCCAAGTTAAGTTGATGATGATGTAATTCACTTCCAATAGCGATTGCAATTCGAAGCGATTGCAATGGTGTTTCACTTGAATTCCTGCCTTAAAGCGTATTTTTTAGTTTTTTTTTAAAAACTAATTTAAAGATTAGTTTAACAGGCATAAACCATATGTCCAGGAACTTAGTTAAAATGTTTCTAGATAGGTGGCGCTGCAAACTGAGCAAATATTTTACCATTTCACTTTTCCTCACACCCCCCCCCCTCCCAATACAGTATTTAAATTTCTAGTAGCAGCAAAGGAACAAAGAAAAAAAAAACTTTTAAAAAAGCAAAAGCTGCAGCGAGGTAGCATTCTGGTCAAGGCTTAACGCACCCTTTTTTTTTTTCATTCTACCAATCGCAGTTTTGTTAATACTGTCGGCCCGGCTTAATCGGGTAACGGATAAACGATTACGCCGTTTATTCGAATAAAACATCCTGGAACAGAATATTCCCCATCCCATAGACTGAATGTTAAAGGTTCCCGCTTAAACAAATACCACGCGAAATCAAATATTTCTTGGAACCGTCAGTATTCGTTTAAGCGGGGCCGACAGATGTGCTAGAAAAGTTCTGAAATATTGAGCCAGCTCGAGGTCTCTTCAGGACTTTGTGTTACTACTTTTTCCTATCATGTTGTCAATCCTTTTTGTAATAACATTCTCAAGTGCAAAGTTTGTCACGAACCCGCTCTTAAGGAAAATTCTTCTTGAATATACCCCCCTCCCCTAGAAAATACCGCCCTTTTATACTTGTGTGCTTATCTGGAAATTACTTTATAAGTGTCATCTCAATGGTTTTCATTCTGTAAAATTTTGAGTTGTTTTGCGGATTAAAATAATTTTAAGAACGTTTTATTTCCATAATGGTTGTTTTTAATTACATGCATAGTGAATTTCGGGTGAGTAAAAGTTGTTGGCGCTTCTGATCTTCTTAGGTATAACCTTTCGCGCATTTATGCATGCGTTTCTTCTCTGATCTTACCAAAATTTAGGTAAGACAATAATAAGGGGAAGAATAATAAGAAGTATATTGAGTCGCATCGAACAACGTGGAACGATGCTCATTTCAAATACATAGTTTAGTTGAATTCAAAAGGATACAGCAAATGCAAGTTTTAAATTGCAAACTTCGGAAAGTTTCCACCCACAACCCATTTACCCTTTTTTAATGTGGAACTGTTCGCGAGTGCCAGGCGCGGTTCTCACGGGCGGACAGCAGAGTCCAAGTTGGTGAGTCCAACTGTTGGTCCAGTTTTCCCGAGGAGTTCCTATGATGGGAAGTCATCGACGATGACAGGCACAGAGGGACCCCCGGGGCCGATGGCGATGTAGGTCCAGTAGGTCCGTTTCTCGCAAATAGTCATTCAATATTTTTATGTATAAGTTAAGGTTTCGTTTGAAAGTTTCTCTTCTTCTTCTTCTTTCAAATCCCCGGGATCTAGCAGAGCTAGATCAAGTCCAACAAGTCCTTCACCTTAAAAAAGTCAATGACTAGACCTGGTCTATCCCTCAAGTCTTCCGTGGATAGACCCAGGCAGGATAGAATGTGGTCTGAAGGAGCCTATGCAGTGATACAAGTTTTACACAGGGCATAGTCTTTTACTCCAGTGGAATACCTGAGGGACTTGATGTGTCCACAGCGGAGTCTTGTGATGGCTGTTTGGTACTGTCTGTTGATATTGATAGCTAGACAGCCTCCTGGGCGATCGCTCTTGTACCAACTATGGCTCGGCGGATTTATCTAGTTGTTTGAAAGTTTCTGAGGAATTGAATTTACAATTAACTCTATTACTTACAGGTAACACTGTGCGGCAAAAAAAACCCTTGAAAATGCTTCTGGCATTTTGAAGGCTGATTCTTACGTAAAATGACCCCCTGAATCCGAATATGACCCCCGTTTTCCCCCGTCAAGTACCATTTTTTTTTTTAAACGCCCCTCTTTTTTTTCATTTTTCCTTAGTTTCAGAGTTATTATATTTTTTTGGAGGGGAAAGGAGCCTTATATTCACCCTTAAATTTTTTTGGAGGTCAAGAGAGACTCAAAGTTTAAAATCATGAGCACCGAGAAAAAATCGGGGAACTTGGGGGGCGTAGCCCCTCAAAACATTTGAAAAATCACCAAAAACGATCTTTTTATTCTAGTTTCTTTAAACAGACCTTTAAAACATTTTTTTGGTGCAGAACCAGAGTATAGGATTCGCTCCTATGGCTCCTGGGTCAGAAAAAATTTTCACGCTGTAAATTTTTTTTTTAAAAATAAAATAATGCTCTAAAAATCGTACTTTGCACTCGAGTTTTAAAGCAGGTCTTCAGCCAAAAAAAAAAAACAAAATTGTGGCTGATTCTTATGTCAAATGACCCCTATTTCCAAATAAGACCTCAGTTTCCCCCCTTCACCCCCTCTTTCCAGAGAGCGCCCTCCCCCCAATTCAGAGTCATTTTACTAATTCGGAGGGGAAAAGTACATTACGTAACCCGTTAACATAATTCTAAAAGGCAACAGAGGTTTAAAGTTCAAAATCATGTACATGTGTACCAAAAATATAAACTAGGGCGGTATACCCCCCCCCCCAAAAAAAAATCTTCTTTTCCTGTTTTTCTAAAAGACGTTTTAAACCTTTTTTTTTTTTTTGTGAAATTTCAGAGTATTCGATTTTCTCTTTTATTAATGTGTTCGAAATTATTTCACTTTGTAGAAAACAAATTATGTTATAAAATAAAAAAAAGTATTTTTTTTTTCCCTTGTAAGGTTGGCTCGTTGCATATCAGTCGCATCGCAGGTCCGCATGAAAGAAGACACTGCTCCGGCTGACTTTTCTGCAAAGCGACCCATTTTTTTCCAAATACTATAAATTATCACTTTCACAGAAAGCCCCCCTCCCCTACTTGTTTTTCAGTTTTCAACGGTTTCCCAGCCAATATTTTGATTTTCAGATTAAAGGAGCTTGACATTAACCGTTAACACTCTTATAGATAGATAGAGAGGGGCAAAGTTGAAAATCATGAACATGTATAGCAAACTGAGAGACTTAGATAAAAATGTGTATACCTGCACCCCCCCCTTCACCCCCTCCCCCCAAAAAAACTTTTTAAAACCTGGAAATACGGTTTGTTTTTAAGCAGTTTTTTTTTTTTTTGTAAAATGACTCTGAATTGGGGGGGGGGGCGCTCTCTGGAAAGAGGGGATTGGAGGGGGGAAACTGAGGTCATATTTGGAAATAGGGGGTCATTTGACATAAGAATCAGCCACAATTTTGTTTTTTTTTTGGCTGAAGACCTGCTTTAAAACTCGAGTGCAAAGAACGATTTTTAAAGCATTTTTTTATTTTTTAAAAAAATTTTACAGCGTGAAAATTTTTTCTGACCCAGGAGCCATAGGAGCGGATCCTATACTCTGGTTCTGCACTCAAAAAAATGTTTTAAAGGTCTTTTTAAAGAAACTAGAGTAAAAAGATCGTTTATGGTGATGTTTCAAATATTTTGGGGGGCTACGCCCCCCCCCCAAAATTCCCCGATTTTTTCTCGGTGCTCATGATTTTAAACTTTGAGTCTTTCTTGACCTCCAAAAAAATTTAGGGGTGAATAACAGCCTGTATAAAACCCTGTAAACAATCGGTTTTGTACGTAGCTCGCTCTGTGCAAGAGCAAGCTTTAGTTTCTAGAACCCAAATAACGATGATGAAAATTACTTACGAAGAATAGAGTGTATAATTATTCAATAGTAGAAGTATGAATATAATACTGGTGGTAATTATAAACTTCACACTACATGGTCCCTCCGTTAGCGAGTGTCGTTTTTGAGAGTCTGATGGCTGATTGTAAATCTCCGAAATTCGTTCAAAAATTTTCCCTTCATGTGATGCTCCAAACGGAAATTTTATGCCAATTTTGTACCTTCTTACTGTGTTGACTCTCAGCACAACCACAATAAAGTGCATCAAAAGCACAGTAACCAGGAAACAAAAACTACTGGCGAACTGCAGTCTGCAGCTCCAAATTCCGTGAGAATTTTTCTTGTTTTATCCTGCAAGATATTGCAAAATTGAATTTAAAAAAAAAAAAAAAAAACATTAATACGGCAGTCATCTACTGGGAAAGGAATAGTAATCCAGATCGTTCCTAGATGGCGCAACGAATTACAACTTTATCGGCTACGTTTAAATTCCGCTTGAAAATCGAAGTTATCAACATCACACTATCACGTATAAAATACTTAAGTGAATGACGAAAACTGATGAAATAATTTAGATTCGTCCAGAAACTTAAGTTTTTAACAGGTATAGCTGACATTAAATATTTTTTTCTTTTGATGATTGAAATCAATTTTTATTGCTGCATGGGTTTTTTTGCAAATTTTGACACAAGAGAAAAATAATCAAAACATGAAATTTTCTTCATAACATTGTTTTATTTTTTTTTTTTTCAGCTTTCAGGCGCAAACTTCATGCCAATATGTGTTTTTTCTGGTAAAATATTTAAAAGGGGGAACACTTAATTTTATTCGTAATATTCCCTGAGCAAAATTTAATTCTCAACGATTTCATTTTCGCTATTCTTGTTTTTTTTTCCTTTGCTGCTTTCAATTTCTTTGCTGCATAGAAATTATTAAAGTTATTTCCAAAAAAAAATGCATCAAATAAGTGAAAGTACATTTCAACTGGTATCGCCATCTGTTGTGGAAAGTAAAAACTAATTTAGCTTTTCCAAGATCTAAGGTCTAAGGCTAAGCAAATCAAATGGAATATTCGCTTTTCACTCATCTGTTGCAAATGCTAGGTAGGAGAGCAATATACATAACAAGCAATTCCCGGGAAAGCCCAAATGTTAAAAGTGGTTTACTCAAGTTTTGCACAACAACATTGCAAAAAATGAATTTTTGTTTTTGCAGTATAATATTCTGGCAGCCGAGGTTCCAATTTAAAACAATAAAATGTACAGTAAGAAACTGTAAAACTAGAATTTTACAGTTTCTTACTGTAAAGTTAGCAATTTTAGAGTTTATTGACGCAAAATTTAGCTGTATTATACTGTAAAAATAGCAGTATAAAACTGGCAGCAGAGTTTCCAATTTAAACTGTAAAATTCAAGATAATAAACTAAAATTAGTGATTTTACGGTTCGTTACTGTAAATTAAGCAATTTTTACAGTTGATTACTATAAAATTATCTATCTAATATCTTTAAACGAGCAATTCTTGTATATATGTATTTGGGATCTCGAAAACGACTCAAACGATTTTGATAAAATTTTGAATTTAGATAAAGTTTTGGTTTGAGATCATCTACATCGACGTTTTTTCCGTAAAAACGCGAGTTTTCACAAAAAACCCCGTTTTTGTGTCTTCATTAAGTAAGTTTGAGACGCTTTCTTCGCCATTTTCTTTATGATTACTATCATTGTTACCGTTTCATAGCAACCACGCTTTTATTATAACAATGGATTTCATATATAATCACATCAGCCCAAGTTTAAATTTCATGGTATTTGGCTACGTTGAATTGTTATTGTTTTTTAAATGTTGAAGCAAGGCTTCACTAGATTGTGTCTTAGGGCCGAATTCAAGTGAAACACCATTGCAATCGCTTCGAGGCGATCGCAATAGACCAAAATTGCAATCGTTCTGGAAATTGAATTACGATAGAATCGCATCTAGTAGCGATTGTAACGTATCACTTGAATCCGAATTTGGGAATTTGCAACTACATTGGTGAGTTGCGATCATCCATGTTTCACTGGAATCCCGTACTTATACAGGCTGTTTCATTTATTCAAAAGCCATGGGATAAAAGCAGTGGTGATTTTTTCCAGCGACATTTATTGAATTTTATGATAACTTACATTTTATAAAAATCAGATTATTTTACTTTTCAAATACGATTTCAAAATTGAGTATAAAAGTGCTATAGTTAGTTTTAAAATACTTTTTTTCCTCCTCAAGAGTGTTTAGTAAGATATTTCAGGTAAAAAATCAATAAATATGAAACTTAACTTTCTCAAAAAAATTAAGTTTCGAAACAAAATTACATCTATCTAATATCTTTAAACGAGCAATTCTTGTATGTATATATTTCGGATCTCGAAAACGGCTCTAACGATTTTGATAAAATTTTGTATTTCGATAAAGTTTTCGTTTTTGAGATCATCTACTTCGGCGTTTTTTCTGTAAAAACGCGAGTTTTCACACAAAACCCCGTTTTTTGTGCCTTTATTAAAAGTTTGACGAGCTTTCTAGCCATTTTCTTTATGATTACTCTTTTTGTTACTGTTTCATAGCAACCACGTTTTATTATAACAATGGATTTCATATTTAATCATATTACCGTAAATTTAAATTTTTAGGGTATTTGGCAAACGAGTTTTGGCAACACGTTAGAATTATTATTGTTTTTGAAATTTAAAAGAGATCGATCTAGATAAAGTTAGAATTGGGTATGGGCCGCGGTAGTCCGATCAGTAAGTCATCGGACTCGTAACCGGAGGATCCCGGGCAGATCATATAGAGGAAGCCCAGCCGATCAAAGATCCACCGTCTTCATTAAAGGTGGCTGGGGGAAGTTAAAAATGTTCGTGGTCATAAAATCCTCCAAGTGAAACGATACCTATGGGGGAAGCTGGGCCAAGGGTTTGCTCGGCAGTTGGGCCTGGTTCAAAAATGAGCTGAGCGCTCTTCAGGGCCCTATCTCGGTTAAACCACGAGTTGTGGTATGTACGGGGGGAACCTTGGAGCGTGAAGTGAAGTAAAAGTCAAAACGAACTGGAACCAAATGCGCACTGGAGAACAGGGACTCTGTATCATCAACCTCTCCCGCGCCTTCGGCACCAAATGAAATGAAATTGGGTGTGTTTTTACGGTGAGCATGGTGATAATGTTGTGTTTTATAAACAAATTACGGCTGCTTTAAATGCGTAATTGCAACTAAAGGTTTAAAATTGTTTTTCAAGTTTATCTAAACAAGTACTTCGCATTTTAGAAAAAAACACAAGTTTGCAAACCTGTTTTTTTTTAACAGAGCGGGCTTGGTCCCCGGGTACTAATAAGTAATGCGCAATTATGAGTATCGTAGTGCATTATGGCAATGATATATATATATTTAATATTATAATTATGTTTTAAATTAACAGGCAAAATTTGAAATAGCAAAATCCTCGAAAAGTAATCCTCCCTAATAACGGACACCTCCCAATGACGGACAAAACTGCCGGTTCCGTTTACTGTCCGTTATTCGGAGGTTTTAATGTAATTCTTAAAAACTCTCATCAAAGCGATCGCTTGGAAAGTGTCTGCAGTGTTGAGAAAATTTCGGAAAAAGACCGATTCGAAAAATTCCAAAACCCAGGACAGTGTTAATCCTGTTGCTTCCCGACTTGAGGTCACATGCTGAACGAACTTCTAATTGTGAAGAAAAAAACAGAGGAGGTAGAACTCATGCTTAAGAAAAAAAAAATTTGAAAGAAAATCATCGGCCATGCATCGGTAATTAGATGCTTTCGAAGTCGATGTTTTTCCCAACTTAGCATCGGCGGCCGATGCTGATGGCCGATGGATAAAATCTTCAACCATTGGTCGAGCCTTAATTTAAAGTGGGTCCTATGAATAATCTATGTGTTTGTTTGTTTTGGCGACTATTTTAGGTTTTTTAAATGCGACACAGAAGAAATTCTGCTACAGGGTTTCCCCCTAATATGGTGAATAGGGGGATCGGAACCAGCTAATGATTTTAACAGCTATTACTGTCGTGCTAAGCACAAAAGTCGTATCTGCACTTTTTAATAAAATTGAGTTATTGCCACCAGATGGCTCTTCGGGACGTATTTTACCAAAATACAAAACTATGGCAGGGATTCAAGTGAAACACCATTGCAATCGCTACTGGAAGTGGATTACATTATCATCAACTTAATTTGGCACTGACGTCACGGGTGGAGCCAATAAGAGCTCACAAGCAGTCAGTGATCTCCTCTTATTCGCCAAGTAGGCTGTGACGTTTTATCTAGCTCGTTTTTCATAGGCAAACGTCACGATGTTTTTATCAAGAAACGTCCTAATGTAATTCATTTTCAGTAGCGATTGTAATTTGAGATCGCCTGTTTCACTTGAATTCCTGCCTATATGGTCATTTGAGAACGGGAAATATTTTTTAAAAAAGTCTGAAAAAGTTTCATCTGAATCAAATACATGGTGACGCAAAACTTTGAAGAGTAATATCTCAGTTTGAGCTCGACTGCATATACCACTTTTGCGCTTAGTACGGCAGTATAACAATGTGCCACAAACCCTCAAGTGCTAAATAGAGACCCTGTAAACAATCGGTTTTGTATGTAGCTCGCTCTGTGCAAGAGCAAGCTTTAGTTTCTAGAACCCAAATAACGATGATGAAAATTACTTACGAAGAATAGAGTGTATAATTATTTAATAGTAGAAGTATGAATATAATACTGGTGGTAATTATAAACTTCACACTATATGGTCCCTCCGTTAGCGAGTGTCGTTTTTGAGAGTCTGATGGCTGATTGTAAATCTCCGAAATTCGTTCAAAAATTTTCCCTTCATGTGATGCTCCAAACGGAAATTTTATGCCAATTTTGTACCTTCTTACTGCGTTGACTTTTCAGCACAGGTACAATAAAGTGCAGCAGAAGTACAGTAACCAGGACACAAAAGCTACTGGCGAATTGCTATCTGTAGCTCCAAATCCCATGAGAATTTTTCTTGTTTTATTCGGCAAGATATTGCAAAATTAAAAAACATTAATACGGCATTCATCTACAGGGCAAGGAATAGTAATCCAGATCGTCCCTAGATGGCGCAACGAATTGCAACTTCATCGGCTACGTTTAAATTCCGCTTGAAAATCGAAGTTATCAACATTACGCAATTACTGCATAAAATCCTTACGTGAATGACGAAAACTGACAAAATAATTTAGATTAGTCCATAAACTTAAGTTTTCAATAGGTATAGCTGACATTGGATTGATTTTTTTTTTCTTTTGATGCTTAAAATATATATTTATTGCTGCATGGGTTTTTTGCAAATTTTGACGCAAGAGAAAAATAATCAGAACATGAAATAATATTCATAAACATTGTCCTTTTATTTTTCAGCTTTCAGGCGTAAACTAGGGGAGAGTGGTAATGAATGGGCCATGGTG
>JAXGGA010017744.1:0-23563 GCA_038373865.1 Uloborus plumipes | reverse complement strand
TTTTAAAGTGGCATTTACACTAAAAAGAATGAAATAAAATATTTTAAAAAAAAAAAAAAATAGAACCAACTTCAGTTGGAAATTGCTCTAAAAATTAAAAAATATTTTTTTTTCTTTGAACACCATCAAAACTACTTTTAAACACAGTTAAAGTAGTGTTAAAAGTAGTGTCGATGGTGTTCAAAGAGAAAAATGATTTTTTAATTTTTAGAGCAATTTCCCAATTAAAGTCGGTTCTATTTTTTTCCCCAAAAATATTTTATTCAAAATATTCTAACGAAGAAATCCCAAACCTCCCATCCCTTTTAACTCTACATATTAAAAAAAAAATCTGCAATTACCTTTTTACGTCTTTGTTTACGAACAATTCACAACGGTTTTGATAATTTTTTTTAGTAAGTGCCTGAGATGTCTTTAGATTATTAAAGATGTAATCGTATTTAATACTTTAGTGTTGAAAACCGAAGTTCTGATTTAATTTTCCCTGATTTGTTCCCTAATTCCCTGATTTTTCAAAATCCCTGATAATTCCAGGTTTTCCCTGTTTTCCAGGTCTGTGGCCACCCTGTTATTGTTTTTTTGCATTTTTATTTTTTTGAAGGCATGTGAATGATAAAATGGACATGTGGATGACACAATGGGTATGTGAATAACACAATAGGTAAGTGAATAATGCAATAGGTATATTAATGAAATTTTTTAACCTGTAAACTATTAGACATAATTTTAAACATTATACTGTCATAGTTTAGCTTTTGATTCATCCACGAGTCTCATATTGGGGCATGTGTATGACAAAACACAAGTAATATGTTCTCAAAAAGTCATATCTGAATATTTTTCGGCTTAACTTTGAATAAGAACTTACAAATGTAAGATTTAGGACTATTCATCATCAAAAATTTTTTACATGTACGTTTTACTTGCATTCTGTAGGCCATGTTAATGACAAAGATGAAAAACACTAGCATTGAAAGTTAAGTTTAGCTTGTTTTTTATCAAAAAGTAATTGCAGAACAGCAAAATTAATCTTCAGCCAGGAATAACAAAGTTCCATGCTTCATTTTAAGATGTGTTGCCAGAATTTGAAATAAAACCCATTTTAGAGAAAAATATCTATTTCGGACATGTGGCTAACTGATAATCTCTGGGACAAAGTTTAGATTAATTTTTAGAGATTATTTTCACATTATTTTTTTTTTGTGATTTACATATTGCTCAAATACATATTCAAAAATAAAAAAAATCTTGAAAAAAAAACTTATCCTATACTATAATATGAGAGATGGTTGTCCAGTCGAAAATCGCCCCATAATTAATAAACTCAGGTAAACTTGGTGGTCTGGGGTTTTTAGCCACGAGGAATCGATTGGCTCCGGTTTTGAAGCGCTACGGTCGAAAAGTTCGGAGTTACAGATAGGGTTCATTAAAAGTTTGAGAAGATTTCTTACTACGCCATTTTCTTTATGATTACTCTAATTGTTATACTGTTTCATAGCAACCACGTTTTAACAATGGATTTCATATTTAATCACATCAGCGTAAATTATTGTTTTTATGGTATTTGGCAAATAATGTTTGGCAACATGTTAGAATTGTTATTGTTTTTGAAATTTAAAAGAGATCGATCAAAATAAAGTTAAAATTGGGTATGGGCAGGGGTAGAGCCGCTATATAGACAGGCCGACGCATCAAGCTTAAGTTTCACCCCCCACTTTGGATCCAACTTATTAACTTTCACGTTCATTTTTCATTGTTGAAGAATTAGGGTTACCAGAGCAAAATTTCGGGACATTGCCAAGCTTTGTTAATTGATGTAAAAAGTTACCAAAAAGCGATAACTGGCCAGAAAAGACAATCCTCACACACGCGCTGGATCCTAAGTGGTAATCTTGATGGGTCGGCTCGTCTATATAGGGGCCTGAGGCCGCAGTTGTCCAATCGGTTAGTCGTAGGACTCGGAACCGGAGGGTCTCGGGTCGATCATTTAGCCGCCTATCAAAGATCCACCGCCTTCATTAATGGTTGCTGGGGGACGTTAAAAATGTTCGTGGTCACAAAATCCTCCAAGTGAAACGAAACCTCTGGGGTGTGCTGAGCCAAGGGTTTACTCGGCCCTTGGGCCTGGTTAAAAATGAACAGAGCGCTCTTCAGGGCCCCATCCCGGTTAAAAAAGAGTTGTGGTATGTGTGTGGGGGGGGGGGGGGACCTGGAGTGTGAATTGAAGTGAAAGTCAAAACCAACTGGAACCAAATGCGTACTGGAGAACAGGGACTCTGCATCCATTCTCATCAACCCCTCCTGCGCCTTCGGCTCCAAATTAAATGAAATTGGGTGTGATTTTACGGTGAGCATGGATTAAATAGGGTTGTGTTTTTTAAAATAAATTACGGCTGTTTTGAATGCGTAATTGCAACCAAAGGCTCAAAAATGCCTTTCAAGTTTATCTAAAGTACTTCGCACTTTAGAAAAAAACACAAATTTACAAACCTCTTTTTTTTTAACCGAGCGGGCTCGGTTCCCTGGTACACGTTAGCGGTAATACGAGGAATGGTTGCCAAGTCGAAAATCGCCCCAGAATTAATTAACTCCGGTAAACTTGGGGGTCTGGGGTTTTGGGCCACGAGGAATCACGAGGTTTGGTTTTTCTAAATAAATTTGTCAAAAATATTGAACTTCAACACACTTCAATCTTTACACTGCTCACTTTGTACCATTTCTTTAATTGTATAGATTTTTTTTATTATCAATTACATTTTATTTCCTATGACTTTTCAAACTTAATCTTTGTATGGAATAGTTCCTTTTCCAAACTCTAACTTTGTTTAGAATAGTTTACAATGGTGCACTTTAACCGGTTATCTTTTCACCAATGGTTTCACAAATTTTCTTATAGCATGTATTATTTTGACAAATCACAATTGAAAATTTAAATCTTCGAGTTAGCTTCGATACCTGTTTTCCTAGAGCGGAGCTCGGTCACCCGCTGGTTTTTTTTACATCTAGATTCCATAGATTGGAAAATTATACCTACGGGACAGGGCACGTAAATGACATTTCAATGTAATATCCTTTTTTTTAATGATCCTTTTTTTTAATATTCCCAAAATAGCTTTTTATTAAATTAAAAACAAAAGAGCAATCAGCATGGAACACAAATTTGCCCATTTTTGTAGAATCACCCTTATATGGATTTTCAAAAAGTTTTCAATAAGGTGCGGCATGTTGCACTACTCAGTAAATTAGCTGATATAGGAATAGGAGGTAAAATTCTAGTTTGGGTTAGGAATTGGCTGACGGAAAGTTCCGAAGAGTCGTTGTTACGGGTAACCATTGTAAATGGAGTGAGGTGTTAAGTGGGGTTCCCCAAAGATCAGTATTAGGTCCCCTTTTGTTTATTATTTTCATGAACAATATTCATAAAAATGTTTCTGAAACATGGCGTATTTTGCTGATGATGTCAAAATTACAGGGATCGTGGGGGATGATGAACAAGTAATTCAGCTGCAACGGGATTTTGGATCATATTACTAAATGGGCTGACAAGTGGGATATGACAGTTAATGTTAGGAATTGTCAAGTGCTGCATTTTGGTCATGGAAATAAACATACAAGCTATTATTTACCAGGGTTCACCAAAGCAGGCCCAGCCCAAAAAAAATTGAATTGAATTTATGGATTGGAATAATTATTTTGATCTTCTAAATATTAGAAAAAAAAACAAAAATGTGAAATTCATGTATAGTTTTATTTCTCATGCCTAATAAATTGTCAAGAAAGGAAGATGGCAATTTCTGGACCAGGTACTGACCAAGATTAAATATTTTAATAAGCTAAATATTATAACTGAACTGATCAATTTCAATACCAATTTCTAGGCTAAACCTGGGTGGGTTTTTGCGGACTGGGCCCCGCTTTGGCGAACCCTGCTTTCATTCTCTGTGTGCAATGTGATAGCTGCCTCATAAATCTGTCACCCATGCGCAATTTACATGGCTAATTACCCTTACTGTATAGAGGAAAACATTGGAAACTTACTTTCTGGATGCCCCTCATATATATTGTACATACAGTGCTGTATTGGGAAAACATATTTGCAGGAACAATTCTTAACACACAACAATTCATAGGAAATTTGAAAACCTGAAAATAAATATGAACAACAAATAACTATTTATTGAGGCAGTACAAATTTCATTCTTAAACAGTAGAAGCATAATTGTAATGTGTAAATTTAAGTCATATTGAATTAGTAGTTAATAACATCTACAAGGATTTGAGATACATATGGGCAATTCCATTTTGAAAAGACAAAAGACATAAAACTGAAAGTCATGTGAATTAAAAAATACGCTACTACTTTTTAACTAAATTCAAAAAGAGACTAAAATATTTTCATTCATTGTAATTAATTACATGCCTCGTTTAAAAATTCCATGAAATGTTGATAATCTATTAGTTAAATCGTTTTTGCTTTTATTTTCCTATAAAACTTTCTCATTGGGTTTAATTCATCTACTCAATATTATAACTTCATTAACATTTAATAGATATATAAACCATTAAAAAATATGATTCTTGATATGAGACTTACCATGTCACAAAAGTTGCAACTGCGAGAGGCACCCGTGACCATGGGAAATCAAAAGGTATTTCAAAATGCACTTGATTTATGTTTTATATGGCAGTGCAATAGATAAAAGATCCAGAAATGCATTGCAAAAACCTTCAGATCAGCAGATCTGTTACTGAGAAACAGACTTACCATCAACTCATTCAGTTCATTGCCACAAGACTGAATGCAAGTATTGCATAACATATTTTGTAGTGTCAAACAACTAACAAATGCTAAAATTAATAACACACACAAATTAGAAACCATGCAAACTAAATAGGAACCCATATGATGCTTGCAAGGTTAGATTTGCAATTCAAACCCTTCTGGTCTACAAGCTACGTTTCAACCATCAGTGTA
Organism: Uloborus plumipes; assembly: GCA_038373865.1. Lineage (NCBI taxonomy): Eukaryota > Metazoa > Arthropoda > Arachnida > Araneae > Uloboridae > Uloborus > Uloborus plumipes. Next base: position 18,588 of record JAXGGA010017744.1, on the reverse strand, counting down.
AAAAAGAAATGCTAACAGTATTTCTAGAACTTTCGTTAGATAGAAGAGGACGACTGTCACTTGAATACAACTTCAGTCAGCAGAACTTGCAATGAACTGCAAATAATTTATACTACCAAATACATTTATTTATAAACGTTCAAATCTTAACACTCATTTTAAATGAGATTTAAAAGTAATCTGAAGACTTTAAAATAAAATATAACTTAATTAAAGATCAATAATTTAGAAATGATTGTATTAGACCTATTAAAAGCACATGCTTAGTGTCTGAAATAAAATGCAATTAAATTCTTTACATGTATAAAATTCCAAACATTTTTAAAGTTTTATGAAGGTTAAAAATTTTTTATCATTTGTGAAATATGTTCGTTACAGAATCAAAAAAATATTTAACAAGTTTTTGAAAATTTTCGAAATTTAATTGTACTATATTGAAGTACAGTCCATGTTCTTAATAAAGTGCATTCAATGAATCAAGAGTTTAAAATATTTTTGGGTCTTTGGAGGGTGTTAAAGCACAAAGTGATACGTCTGTTGCAGCGGAATTGCTCATATACCAAGCAGTTTGAACTCAACTGAACTGATGCTGTGATTAGTGTCAGAGAAGTTCTTCAAGATCTTTTATTTCTTATTGTTTGCATGAAGCATTTGTCTGTCAGGCAAAAATTTAGTTGATCTTAACACTTGTTGACACAAATCATGTCAAAATCACGGGACGCGGGAGCGTCCCGCCCCGCCAAGAAAACCAAATACAAGCCGCCAAGAAATTTCCGTCGCCAATAAAAATGTAAAAGAGCGACTAGGACTGTTTACGCGAGTAACCAAACCGGGGTTTTCACCCCTCTGTATCTCAGCCCCATAAAGATCCTTAGAGTTCATTTTTGGTACACTCAATCTCCAGCGGCCCCTGACGGCACATACTAAAGCAAAACATCCAGGACCCTCGGGGGGAGGGGTGATATATGTTATAAAATCGCTATTTTTCGCACTTTTTAAAAATTGTTTGACAGGGGTCCAGACTAAACGGTAACTCGGATTGAGCTCTGCTTTTGCACCCACATTTATTTTGTCTCAAAGCTCGGCATAGGGGGGTTTTCGACCCCCCACCCCCTCCCCCCTCGTTTTTATTTTCCGTAACTTTTCTCCCCGGGGGTCTTTAGTGTTGATTTTTGGTATGAATATTCTCGATGAGACATTGAGGACATTTTCCCAAAATTTACCCCCTGGGGTCATTGCACCCCGGAGTTATTAATGCTTAAAATTGGTCCGATTTCTATCTACTAGCTCTGTTCAACATCTGAGCATTTATGTTTTCATTGTTGGGCCACGAGGAAAGAAAACTCAATGATTTATAATTTCATCTGTTGCCAGTTTCTATATTTGTTAACAAATAAAATATTTGTAATTGATTTTATTGCATAAGGCACAATGTAAAAAAGGGATCTTCAATTTAGTTCATTTTAATATGAGATCGGCAGTAAGGGTTGGGGTTTTTTTTTTTTTTAACTTTTAATTTAATCGTAGTATTGTTAGCAACTAGCTTTGTTTTGCGTCGGTTCGGGTGGTACATTGTGATTGATTTCAAATTTATCCTAGACTGAAGAAAATCCTTGAACTTTTGCACCAAATGCATGCTGCCAAGAAAACCACAGATGTCGGACCGCCAAGAAAAATGTTGAAGGGAAAAAAAAACATGCAAAGTAAATTTTGAAGAGAAAAAAAAAAAAAAAAACAGGCAAAGAAATAATATTAATGCAAAAATATGTGATATCTCCCCAAAAACAACAGTGTTGTAAAAAAATCCCCCGCCAAGAAAACCTTAAATACTCAGCCTTAAAAAGTTATGATATCGAGTTTTCCCGCCAAGTTTGTGCCAAACTACAACTAACCTGTATGTATAGTTCTTTTAAATTGTTTTCAGTCCTGCCAGGCGTGAAGTTTTTACTCATTAAGCAACCACCTCACAAGACAAAGCTTCCAGCCTGGCAAAACTGAAAACAATTTAAAAGAACTATACATACAGGTTAGTTGTAGTTTGGCACAAACTTGGCGGGAAAACTCGATATCATAACTTTTTAAGGCTGAGTATTTAAGGTTTTCTTAGCGGGGGATTTTTTTACAACACTGTTGTTTTTGGGGAGATAAAGATTACAAATATTTTTGTTGTACTTTATCTGCTTTGAATGGGCAAATATCTGCAAACTCGTAATTTTCATACAGAATCTGTCCGGGGATATTTTCCGACATGTTCGTATAAATATAATACTACAGCACAGGAAATGAATCTATTACTTAGGTTGAAGAGAAACTTCTAACCAGTGTTAGAAATAAGAATCTAAATCTAAGCGTCATGCTGATGCCAAGTATAAGTTTCTACGCATCAAATTGAACAACCTAGGTGCCATTTTTAATATATCAAACACTGTGTATTCAAAGACTGTTGGCCCCGCTTAAACGAATACTGTTGGTTGCAAGAAATATTATTCGATTAAACGGGGTATTCAATTAAGCAGGGATCTTTAACATTACGTCTATGACATCGGTCGCATTTTATTCGAATAACCGGGGTATTCGTTTATCCGTTACCCGATTAAGCGGGTACGACAGTATTTAAAAACATATGTATTGAATAAAACTGTTGTATGTGCCAATAGTGTATTTAAAACATGGTTGGCTTTTTGCCATGCCTGTGGCAGAAACCGCTTATAAAAGGCAGAAACGGGCAAAAATTGGCAGAAACTAAAAAAAAATAATCATTTAATAACTTTAATAATAACAAAATTACATTTCATCATTAAAAAAAATTAAATACAATAATTGATACTTAATGATTTAAAGAAAACATGGAATAACAAAACAAATTTTTGAAACCAAGTAAAATTCATCATCATTGAAATTGCTACGCATAACAAATTTTAACCTTGTAACAAACACATTTTTTAATTTGTTGTTTGTCAATACATTTTGTTTACATTATATGTAATGGATAGAATATCAAATATCCACATGAAATAAATACTTTAGTTTTGTATATTATTTAACTCTGAAATTCAAAAACTTACTGCGTATCTCGATGTATAATGAATGAAGCTACTTACTAATAGTTTTTTTCTTGTTCCTTGATAGCAATGCCAACTAGATATGCTGGAGAATCTTCAAATTTCTGCACAAGTAGAGAATGGTTAATTTAATATTTTAATATACATTGATCTTTGAACTTTGTTTTTTCATTCTAAACACAAGAGAAAACAAATTAGTAACACAATAGGATTCTGTTTGTCATTAAAATTTTTATAGAAGTTTTTCCCTTAGCGGACCAAACAACGTTGGGCACCTTGTTCCAGCTTCAGAAAGTTAGGTTACAAAATTAAAGTAAAAAATGTTATGAATTTAACATTTTTAAAAAAATCGAGGATGTATATTCAATAAATCTCCTGATAGGAATTTAGAATATTAAACTGCCCATTTAATATTTTAATGAGGTAAAGAATGAAAAGCAGAAAACGTACCCCACTTTTCCCAACCCGTTCAAAAATATGAATTTAATTTAATGGATAGAGCAATATTTCATTAAAAAATGACAAGTGTACAGATACGTTTTGGGAGGTACTGTATAAAAATTCTTTAAACAATTCACTACTTATGAAAACAAAGAAAAGTTAGAAATCGCCAAATTGGAAACCGAAATGTTCGAAATGCAAAACCTTAACACTATAATAAAATTGCAAAATCTTAATACAATACTACAGCACACATACTTATCAACATCAATTAATTAGGGGAGTAGTTATCCATGAAACGATAAGCCAATGATTTCTCATCAAGTATGATGATCAATATATGTGCCTTGTTCTGTGCGTAAGGTAACTATCACTTATTCAGTCAAACAAATGACACTTGAAGCATAAATCATAAATAAAACAAACGGGTAAAAATAAATGTACACACAAAAACCATCCTCGGCTTTCATTACCAGATCTGGAAAGACTTCTGTAAGTTTTTAAAGTTTAGCTTAAATCTCAAACCGAAACTCAGAACAGTTGCTTTTTTACCATCATTATTATTCAAATTCCATTCCATTGCCGAATAGAAGTTACAGTTAACTCTTTTAACTGACGAACATGAATAGATAATGAGGAGAGAGGTTTTGAAGAAGGTTTTGAACTGTCAACGACGGAAAATTTTTGGAATGTCCTCCAGGACAAAAAGTTATTCTTTTATTATTCATCAAGCAGAAGTTGAAGCCACTGTTTAATGGCGACTGGAAAAGGAAACTAAACATGTCGTCACGCAAAATTCAGTTTAAGAAGCTAAGCGTGTTACGATTTTTTAGCCTACTTTCCCGTTAAAAATAAAAGAAACGAAAAAAGCATTAAAATTGGCTTAATGCATCTAAAAAATGTCGCCAAGTCCAAAAAATGTCGCCAAGTCCAAAAAATATCGCCAAGTAAAAAAAATATCGCCAAGTAAAAAAAAGTCAAAAAGAAACAAAAAAATGAAATAAATATCGAAAAATTAAAAATTTGAAAGTAGGGTATTGAGATGGGGAATTTGTGTGTCTGTCTGTCGGTCGGTCGGTCGGTCTGTCTGTCCCCCCCTAATAACTTTTGAATGAACATTCCGATTTGGACAACCTTTTTTTTGTTGGAAAGATCTCGGCGAGTACAGCTCATTCCCATATTTGATTTTTTGATTTGAACAATTTTTGGTTCAACTTAGAGCCGTTCAAATAACCGGTCCCGCGATACTAACTTTTGAATGAACAGTCCGATTTGAACAAACTTTTTTTTGTTCGAAAGATCTTTTCAAGGCTACTTCATTCCCGTACCTACATTTTTGATTTGAACAATTTTTTCGTTCAACATTGAACCGTTCAAAAAAGCTCTCACACCTAATAACTTTTGAGTGAACAGTCCGATTTGAACAAACTTTTTTTTGTTCGAAAGATCTTTTCAAGGATACTTCATTCCCGTACCTACATTTTTGATTTGAACAATTTTTTCGTTCAACATTGAACCGTTCAAAAAAGCTCTCACACCTAATAACTTTTGAGTGAACAGTCCGATTTAAACAAACTTTTTTTTGTTCGAAAGATTTCGGCAAGGATGCTTCATTACCGTATTTAAATTTTCAATTTGAACATTTTTTTCGTTCAACATTGAACCGTTCAAACAACCTTTCCCCACCTAATAACTTTTAAGTGAACCGTCGGAATTGAATAAACTTTTTTTTGTTCGAAAGATCTCGGAGAGGCTCCTTCCCATATTTCACTTTTCAATTTGAACAATTTTTCGTTCAATGATGAACCGTTCAGAAAAAATTTTAACATGAGCGCCTACGGAGAAATTTAAATTGAATGTTGATTCTGAACTTCAAGGCGGATTTCCTTCAAACTAACTTTGTAAGAAAATGGTTTTGATAAATAATGTATTGTAAAGTACTTTTCTGAATAATCTTCTGTGAGGACTCTGATTCCGACTCCGACTCCGCAGACATGGCGGAAATGCAGGCTCAGAAAAAAATGACTGACTGGGCAGACGATTTTTTGTTTATTTATTTATTTGTTTTGTTTAATTTATTATTATTATGATTTTTTTTTTGGCAGACGATATATTTTTTTTTTGTTAACAAAAATTTTTCATTCACGAGAGCATTTTATTCTTTATTTATATTTGACAACTGGCAACGGATTAAAAATGAAATTCAAGACATTTTATTAACGAACGAGTTTTTTTTTTTTTTTTTCTTTCTTTGATAAAATGTGTTTTGAAGTTCTTTGTACTTTTATTTTATTTGTTTATTTTTTTTTTCTTTTGAAAACGATTGTGGAATTTTTCTGCGGAAGAACTATAACAGTTACATTCTTTAAAAGGTGCGACAAAACTTAATTGACTCGTTTATTTAATTTTTACGTGTCTATTTCATCTGATGAGAGGGGTATATTTTGCTTTTAGAAATCAGCTTTAAGTGCTATAGAGGTATGTTTGACATAATTTTCAGTTTCAGATAATCAAGAGAATATTGATTAGATGCTAGAATGCCGATGTCGATGTACGGGAAAGTAGGCTCGTTTAGTTCTTGACAGAACTTCTTGTTTTTCTAAGCAATGACAAATTGCTTTTTTTTTCTTTTTGGAAATAAAACGTTGTGCAGTTCTTCTTTGAGATTGGCAGGGACGCCATTTCGAATTTTTCTAGGGGGGGGGGGGCAAAGGGTGCATACACAATGTAAAATTTACCAAAAAGTGACAAAAACCACGCCCACTTAGACCAATACATTGATTTCCCAAAGTCAGGGGGGAACTGACCCCCCCCTGCCCCCTAAATCTTAGATCATTTAGACATAGATAAGGCAAGTAGGCATGGTAGTTGAGGCAGGGATCTTCGCGGTGGGGAACCACGTGACTGAGACCTCCACAGAAGAGCGTTTCGTACTGCTGTGTTGATTCTCGTAGAGATTTTAAGAGTCGTCAATTTTAATTTATTACCTTATGCCAGAAATGTTTTGGCACAATTATTTTCCATCCTTTGCAAGTGTATAGTTTATAAATTAATGGACAAGTGTTTTTTTTTTTTTTAATTTCTGCTACAAATTACTGAGTTATGCTGATTTAAAAATGATCCTAGAGGTTGCGCTCCTTTAGAAAGAGAGTCAATTTCAGCCCGTTTTCGAAACAAGGTAAATTCCAACTTTGCAGTTTTGTTCTTTGCAATGAATGGAAATTACTTTTTTTTTTCTTTTTGCAATGCAAGCTAGTATTTCTAATTCATTCATTATTTCATGCCTTCAAAAAATCAATACAATACTAAGTTTGTAAAAATTATGTTAGCAGTTTTAAATGTATAATGTGTTTCAAACTATTTTTAGCCTATTGCCCCCGTTCAAGTCAGGAAACGGAAAAGGGTCTTTCAAAACCTGTTCTGCAATTTTTTTCAAGTTTGCGTTTTTTAATCTAATTTGTATTTTTTTATTTTTCCAAAATAGATTAAACGCAGAAAAATTAAGAAAATTTAAGAAATTCTGAACACATTTCAAACATTTTGTTTCCCGAAATGGGAAAAGTCTTTAATTAAAACCAAAATGCACATAGACTTCACAAGTTAGAGATCGCCGATTTTAGTGAAGTTCATTCAAAGCGCAAATAATTTTGGTGTGCTTAATTGTGTTGCACTGTGTCATTATGTCTTCTAAAATTATTCAACACTTGTGATTATTTAAGGGAAAAAATGTTTTAGTAATAAAATTAATTGCAACACAAGATTCGAAAGAAATTCTTTTATTTCTCAATCATTGATTTTTAAATAAAACTAATTTCGTACAGTTGCTTTGTACTCGTGGGGTAGACTTGGATGCGTTAACAGTGGCGTATCCAGGAATTGATATTTGGGGGGTGCACATCCAGGCGCGCACCCAGGAGGGGGCTTTGGGGGCTTAAGCTCCCCCTATGACAAAACTGGACTTGAAGCCTTAAGCATCAACGACATTTTAAATTTTTCCACGGTGTCAGAAAAGATTCAAGTCATTAATAACTCAATATATACTACACTTTGAATCCAATTGAAATAACAAATACGCACACGTATAACATATACCTTGTCTTTTTTAAAGTCTAGGGGAACGTGGGTAAATTCTCACTTATAAAAGACCGCTCCTCCTCGTCTACAATTTCCAAGAAACCAAGGCATTGTTTTCAATTAAATCATTCATTGTACATGTGCAGACGGATGATGCACGAGAATGGGGCCTCAGCAAAGCATAGAACTTCAAATCACAGAGCGTCTCACCATCAAAACCAAAATAATTTTAATTTCGAGGATTTGTCATGGAAAATCATGATGTTTCGCAGTGGCGAATTATAGGTTTGAAGGGCTCGTCATAATGAAATTTTTAAAGCTCCTTTCTGTCAAAAACAGAATTCTATAAAAAAAATTTTCATGCACATTTTTTGAATCCATTTCAAAAAGCCCCCTATGGTCGGGGGGGGGGGGAATTGCGACATGATTAGCCCGCCACTGATTTTCTGAGAAACATGCTTGATAAAAAGTTAAAACAGATTATAAAGAATATAAAATGGTATTAAAAGAAAAGGAAGTATGAAAGAGAGAGAGGGGGAAAAAAAACAGAAAAAAGTGACCGAAGGGTATCTTTGCGTAATAAACAAATTAGTCAAAAAAAAAAAAAAAAACCTTACACTAAAGCCACAAACTTTTGTACTTCTTACCAATGAAGGCACTGGAAGGGAATTAAAAATTTCAATACAGAAAACCAAAATAGTTAACTGAAAAATCTTTTCCTATTTTCTCCATTTTGATTTGGAATAAAAATATTAAAAAAACGTAGCTAAGAAAAGGGGAGAAAGGCGGTATCCGAACCTAATTCCTCTCTTTTTTTCGGCGTTGAAGTTAGAAAGGAGTTATAGTTTTAGAGCTTCAAGTCTTGAAAGAAAAATTCCGGGAGAAAGTCTGAAAGTCCTCATTGCAGATCGTCTAATAATTGGTTTTTGGAACATGAATTTCTAAAAATTTCCGGAGGTGAAAAGCGAGCCCTATTATGGAATTTGGCCTACAGTTTTGCTTTTAAAACTATAATTTCAAAAAATTAAAAAAAAAGCCCCCTCCTCCCACGAAATAATAATGATAAAAGGTCTTAAATTTTGTTTCTGGAACTTTAATTAAGAAAAACTGCTGGTGCGGAGTACATGAATCATATCGCTATGGCTATCGATAAATGGACTATAACCACATTTTTAAGACTTCAAAGTTTGAAAACTTTCCTGAGGAAGGCCTCCGAACTCTTAACATCGACAACAATGGAACCGCATTTCTCTAAGCTCAGTTTCGGGGAAAATATCCTGTGGAGAGTTCCACATTACATCCATTCCCATAACGTCATCAAAGATGGTCTACAATGACATTTTTAAAACTTCAATTTCAAAAAATGTTCGAGGAAAGATCCCGAAAATCGTTTAAAATTAAGTTTTGAGATCTTTAATTTCGACAAAAAACATTCAGAGGTGAAAACCGAACTCTATGCCTTTCTCTAACATCATCAAAGATGCTATTGCGTTGTTTAGACTTCAGGTTTGAAAAATTTCGGGTTGAGAGCGGGCGAACCCTATTCTTCCTAAGATTAACTGAGATAAATTTCGTTTTTGGAAGTTCAATAGCAAAAAACCGTTAGTGAAGAGTTCCAAAACCCCCATTCATTCTCCTAACATTTTCAAGAGGGCCTACTATGGTGTTTTTTGGACATCAATTTCGAAAATTTACAATGGGCCCCTGACTCGTGCTTTTCCTAAGTGTTAGAAATAAAACCTCAGGCTCTGCATTTACCCAATGCCTTGGTTCTAGCTTCTGAGACCCTTGTAGAAAGCATCATAACTACGAGATTTAACTTTAACAGCAATTTATTAACAAAACAAAAATAAAAAAAAGGTTGCACACGTGTGTAAGTATCTGATATGTAGCGACTGACACAAATCCTGATAGCTTTAAATACACAAAAATAGAACTGTTGCCATCTCAAAAGTCCATTTCACAAACGCTGATATGCAAATTAGAATGCAAAATAAATTCGTTACAAACAATGTTAACAATAAATTTCAAACAGTGACATGCAAATAAAACATCAAACAATAATTTCAGAAACTTGTTCCAACACTAAGATTAGTCAATGTCTCTCAAACTGCGCTTTTCGAAGCTTAATATAGAAACATTCCTAAACCTCACCCCCAAACAATTGCCAAAATAGCGTGCAATAATAACGTTTTTAAGACTTCAAATTTTGAAAAAATATTAGATGAGGGCCGGCAAGTCTCAAATCTCCCTAACATGACCAAAAGTTGCCTAAATGTTGTGTTTTTGAGATCACTTTTCAGAAATTTTTCCGGGGAGAACCCATGAACGCCCTATCAGTATGTTTGAATATTCTACTTTATGTCTTTGTTCATAATGATCGTATCATAACGCTATTCTCGTGAGTGCATTAATCACCCCATCTTCAGTAAGGTTGGAAGATCCTCATAGTATTTACCATTTATTTTCTTACATAAACACAATTTGATAAATAAGTAAAAAATTCACATAAAATTTAACAGAAGCAAGAGAGCTTCTAATCAAAAAAGCAAAGCTTTACACTATCATTTCGGAAAAAATAAGTAAAAAGAAAGAAGGGGGGCTGGGCAATCTGTTAAAGTTTAGTATTTTCTCGATTTTAAAATTTTAATCCAATGACCTCTGGATATGAAAGGGGTAGGGGTGCTTGATGTCAGAAATTAGCCCCCCCTTAAGTTAAATCCTGGGTGCGCCCCTGTGCACATCGAACATCGACACTGTGATGAGAAAGGAAAAAAATCAAGAAATATGGTGAAACTTTAAAAACGCAGTATTTCGATTTAATTTTTTCTATTGAACGCTGCTCAAAGATTTTTTTTTTTTTTTCACAAAAATGAATATCATGCAAGAACAATAAGGCGCGGGTACATCGCTCATTTTCCTCTTACATTTCCACAATTACAGAATAACAATTAGTTTTGCTTCTTATTGTCGAAAACAGAAAATAATAGGACAATATTTCAGTGTCCACAAAGTATTTTTCATTGAAAAAACCTGAAGCATATTTACATGAAGGTTAAATGTTTTTTCAAAATTCAGTGCCACCATTGTATTTCGTTCATTACTACATTCGTTCTAGTTTAAAAATAGAACGAATAAACTCTTATCTTATTTTCATGTGTGCAATACTGTCATAATATTATCTTGTTACAATTTTGTAAATTTAATTCATGTGAATCAACTACAAGGCTCCAATATCAGTTTGTTTTTGTGTAAATATCTAGTAAGTTTTTGATTAACGTAGAAGTTGCAGTGATACTTTGATCAGTTTTCCCAGACTCAAAAACTCTCAAAATGTAAGATATAATACAGATTTTTTGTAAAAAAAATCTAACAGACGAAAGTGTTGTCTGGTCATTAAAAAAAAAAAAACATTTCTATTTTAGAAACCTGATAACATTAAGCAATGTGATAATTTTGACATTCATACAAATGAATAAACTCTGGACCAAGTGAGTATGAAAAAAATAAACCGTGATCACATTAAGAGGAAACTACTGTTTCAGAAGCATATAGAAGGTTTAAACAAGGTAACCTTTCTCCCCCTCCCCTAGGCATTTCAGTCGCTCAGCGGGTACTTATGGTTCAAAGATCAATTTGTATAAAGTTGAGAACTGAAATTATTTTAAGAAGTGGGTGGTAATTTTCATTTTCAATCAGATGCACGTAAAAATATTCAGCAATTAATTAAGTGTTGGGGGGGGGGGTGCAATTTAAGGTATTACAAATTTTGAACACATAGGAATGACAAAGAACTGTATCTATTATTTTATATTTATTTCTCTGCATTATCACGGGACGCGGGAGCGTCCCGCCCCGCCAAGAAAACCAAATACAAGCCGCCAAGAAATTTCCGTCGCCAATAAAAATGTAAAAGAGCGACTAGGACTGTTTACGCGAGTAACCAAACCGGGGTTTTCACCCCTCTGTATCTCAGCCCCATAAAGATCCTTAGAGTTCATTTTTGGTATACTCAATCTCCAGCGGCCCCTGACGGCACATACTAAAGCAAAACATCCAGGACCCTCAGGGGGAGGGGTGATAAAGGTTATAAAATCGCTATTTTTCGCACTTTTTAAAAATTGTTTGACAGGGGTCCAGACTAAACGGTAACTCGGATTGAGCTCTGCTTTTGCACCCACATTTATTTTGTCCCAAAGCTCGGCATAGGGGGTTTTTCGACCCCCACCCCCTCCCCCCTCGTTTTTATTTTCCGTATCTTTTCTCCCCGGGGGTCTTTAGTGTTGATTTTTGGTATGAATATTCTCGATGAGACATTGAGGACATTTTCCCAAAATTTACCCCCCGGGGTCATCGCACCCCGGAGTTATTAATGCTTAAAATTGGTCCGATTTCTATCTACTAGCTCTGTTCAACATCTGAGCATTTATGTTTTCATTGTTGGGCCACGAGGAAAGAAAACTCAATGATTTATAATTTCATCTGTTGCCAGTTTCTATTTGTTAACAAATAAAATATTTGTAATTGATTTTATTGCATAAGGCTTTTAAAAGGGATCTTCAATTTAGTTCATTTTAATATGAGATCGGCAGTAAGGGTTGGGGTTTTTTTTTTAAACTTTTAATTTAATCGTAGTATTGTTAGCAACTAGCTTTGTTTTGCGTCGGTTCGGGTGGTACATTGTGATTGATTTCAAATTTATCCTAGACTGAAGAAGATCCTTGAACTTTTGCACCAAATGCATGCCGCCAAGAAAACCACAGATGTCGGACCGCCAAGAAAAATGTTGAAGGGAAAAAAAACATGCAAAGTAAATTTTGAAGAGAAAAAAAAAAACAGGCAAAGAAATAATATTAATGCAAAAACATGTGATATCTCCCCAAAAACAACAGTGTTGTAAAAAAATCCCCCGCCAAGAAAACCTTAAATACTCAGCCTTAAAAAGTTATGATATCGAGTTTTCCCGCCAAGTTTGTGCCAAACTACAACTAACCTGTATGTATAGTTCTTTTAAATTGTTTTTAGTCCTGCCAGGCGGGAAGCTTTGTCTTGTGAGGTGGTTGCTTAATGAGTAAAAACTTCCCGCCTGGCAGGACTGAAAACAATAAAAGAACTATACATACAGGTTAGTTGTAGTTTGGCACAAACTTGGCGGGAAAACTCGATATCATAACTTTTTAAGGCTGAGTATTTAAGGTTTTCTTGGCGGGGGATTTTTTTACAACACTGTTGTTTTTGGGGAGATACATCATACAAAAATTTTTAACAATGTTTACACATCAAAACAATACTGGATAAAAGTTTAGTAGACAAAGTCAAAACCATTCAGAGCACCAATACAGGACTTTTAGATAAATTCAATTTTTGTTGGAAAAAATGTTTATAACTTATATTAACAGATATTTCTAAAACAATTTAGTATGAAGAAAATTTATTTGTGCAATACGTAGAGTATTCAGTTCACTGGCACAAATGTTACAACATTAAAAATCTTTATTAAAGTAAGATTGATCAACACTTTATTGCACAAAATTTACAAATAACTTCAGATACTTGTTTCGAGTTTCAAGAAACCCTTTTTTCAATGCAACGGAAGTATGGGCTTTAGGATGACAAGTCGTCATTTTTTGCTTTAAGTATGCCTAAACTTTATTTAATTTTCAGAATTTCCTACATTTTCATGCAATCAAAAAAACACTGAAATCAATTTCTTCATGAGCTATTAAAATAAAATACAGAATACCAAGACAGGATAGTGCGGCTATAATTTTTTGAGGCAAGCTTATACTTTTGATTCAGATAAAAGCATGGGGCATGGGCCCAGTACCGAATCTGTAGCTTAAGTTACACGAATCAAGTTACACTATGCAATCTGTGTCGTCACGATTAGTCCTTGATGTACATCCAGCAAACCATGGCAATAGATGTTCTGTTGTTCACCGAGATAGGATTTCCATGCCAATAGCCTATGCATAAATAATTTAACAATAAAATTCATTTTCATAATGATTTTACATACTATAAACTAATGGTACATACTAAATGGTTTCTCTCCTCTAGATTCCATTAAAACTACCAGCAAGCATTAAAGGCACATAAAAATATTTAATGTGCCTCATTTTTTCTTAAAGGAAAACAGGGCACAGGAAATATTTTAGGGTCAGGGTTGGATTAAGACATCACGGGGCTTGAGGCCAAATTTTTCTTTAGGCCCCTATACTCAAGCTTTACAATTCTTACGTGTGGAATAAAAAATTTTTAGTCAATGAATAGCACAATTTTAGATATTGAGGCCCCTAAATTGTTGTGGCCATAGGCCATGGCCTAATTGGCTTATTGAGTAATCCATAGGCGGCTCGCACTCGCACAGGGGGGCCACTGCCCCCTCACTTCCAAAAGTAAAGAGACCTTGCCCCCTCACTTCTTAGAGTTATTAAGTAATAATCAGTTGAAAAAAGAATTTTTGCTCAGTCGATTGATTTATTCCACGAAAATTAAAGCTGATTATTCCAAAAAGTCTTTTTTTCATGTCATTTCGTACAAATGGAGTCAACGGTGGTCATCCATCTTGACTTTTGTGTCTGTATTTGTCATATTTTAGAGATCATTTATTCAGAAAAAATTAAAAATCAATAATGTAGTCGAATAGTTGCAATAGAAAAAGGCAGTAATAAAGATGCTGGCCCCCTTCCTCATTTTTACCCCCCCCCCCTTTTTTTGATGCACTAGCCGCCTGTGGAGTAATTAGGATCTGCAGGATGAAATTTTTAAGGGCAACAAAATTTTATTTCAATCATCTTTATGCCACTCTAAAAATAAATTATCAGTATTTTTCTGTATTTATTGAGAGATCATTTTCTGAAAAACTACATTTCATCCTATAATGTAATAAATAATGGAATCATTGTGCTGTGCACACTTTAAAAGTTCAACAATCAATAAAAGAGCAAGAAATTCTTTGCAGGAAATTAAAAATATTCAACTCCTACTTCTGCAAACCAGAATGTTTACAAAAAAAAAAAAAAAAAGCACAGTATTAAGTATATAAATGCGGCAGCTTACAACAATGCAAGTTTGTACATACCTTTACTCTTTCAAATATTTATTTCAATACCCTGGGGCAGAGTTTCCCATAATATGAGTCCGCTGACCCCAGGGGTCCTTGAGTCTATGCCAGGGGGGTCCGTGGTGCTACACTGCTAAAACGTAAAAAATAATTAAATTGAAGGACGAGTAACAATATTTTAATTAAAAACGTCAGTAAGACATCCAAGAGCTTTGATTTTAACACACATCTCTAAGCTTAAAATAATATTTTATATGGCATATTATATTGTGGTATGTTATGTATGACATTTATTTCTAAAATCGAATGCGAAATTGGCCATTCGGATTCATATATAAACAGAAGATTGTAGAAGTAAGGTGATAGCATTTTGATTCCTAATTGAGTTTTGAATAAATTTTTATTTTCATAGCTCACAATAATAATGTTGTGTAATGAATACTAAAGCTCTAAAAATATACAGAACATGAATAAATAATTATAACGAAAAAGCAAACAAACAAACGCATAAACATATTAAAAAATAGTTAAATGAACCAATTGTATTTTGCTCGCAACATGGCGGGCTAGACTTTGGAAATCACTGCTATGGGATAAAATGCGTTTTACCTAAGCTCATAGTTATTTTAAATAAAAAATAGATTCTCTCATAAAAACTCAAGTTTTCAATGATTTTACAAATATAAAGTAATAAACATTTCACAAACTATGAAGTGTCTTCAAAACAAAGTAGCAAGCATTAAAAATTCATATAAATATTTTTCGCTGTTCACCAATTTTGCTAAATCCTTAACATGACATCATTTTTCTTAAAATTCATTGTATGAAGAGACTTTTGGAGTTTTATAGTTTCTAGGAACATTCAAATTGATGAATAAATACATTTCTGCCTATGAAATAAACAAGAAAAATACTAATTCTCACACTGAAACATAAATTGTCACAGGTTTTGATGCAAATTCTTATTTTTTGAAATAGAAAAATGAAATCTGAATTTTAAGCAAAGCGATGTGTTTCTTATCAAACGCAAATGCTACAGTAAATTCATGTGGTCATTGCTAGTTTCACCATTGGAATTTTTGATAAAGCACACAGAAGCAAACATTGATAATTCTGCAATTTCAAAAGAATGTGCTTTCATCCACACATATTTTCAAAAGAAAAAAAAAAAACAATCCGGCACCAAGTACTTGTATGTTGCATAGAAAAAATTCAACTTGGACAATTCGTCGCTCAGGGACATTAAAATTGGTTAAATATTCATTTTGATCAATGAAGTAAACAGGAAAAGTAATAATCGTAACGAAATTCTTACTTGAATTGGGTTTCAGAATCAGCTGGCATTCATTAGAATAGAAAAGAAAAAAAAAAAACCGCAACAACGTTTAGAACACACATCACAATATGTTTATGCTCGCTTACTTCCCAATTTCCACTCGTCGCCAAGCATGAACAGACCGCGCCAAAGCAAAGACAAGAGCGTTCGTGAAAATAAATTAATTTCACACAATTTAAACTTTCCCTTAGCTCAAAGTAATGTTTTTCAATAAGTTTATCATCGTAACTATCGGTTCAAAGAGAAATAGTAAGAATAATATACCAAAATGATGTATTAGAATGGTAAATAACACACCGGGAAGCATGTTTCTATTTTAACTACGTTATAATTAAAGAAATACCAGTAGAATCTCTAAAGTAAAGCTACATACGTATAGCTTAGACATTATAGAATAGTAATATAAGCATTAAAAAAGTTTTACTCGCCTTTAATTATCGAAAAAAATGTTTTTTTACACTACTATCGGCCGCTCCATGTTAAAGCTACGAGAGAAAAAGCGACATAGCCTGCGGCGGACTCAACAATGCATCCACCAATAGAAAAGTGATACCCTGTTGTCCGTACTCTGAATACTACGTATTCATATAGGACTCTAGTTCTCCCCCTTCCCGTCAAACCTGTCACCCTTATCCCTGCTTCAGAGCATACAATAGCGACTGAATGGAATGGCTTGTCTATGTCTTAGTGGTCTAAGCCCTAAATGACGGGCCTGGAGATTGGTACTCTGTCAACGTCTCTTGTCTCGGTACTCTACCAACCTGACACAGAGTATGCTAATATGGTGCCCCAACTGCACCACAATGGAGGACATGGTGGCGAAGGAGCACGTACACAAGGACACATGACAGCCTATACACCCACAGATGGTTATTCTGAACCTTTGTAAAAAGAGATGAGAAATCAAGAAGTATTACTAAACAATAGAAAATAATGCAAATCACATAACAAGTTTGCCGATGGTGTGGCCAAGTACACCGCCGGCTCCCGATTATAGAGGATCGTTTAAAATTACAGTTATGAACTTCAATTTTTTGAAAACTTTCCCTCTGCAAGTTTCGAGCCCCGCCACTTACACGAACGACATGAAAAATACTTTTCAACGGCTTTTTTTAGCTCAAAGTTTCAAAACATTTACGGAGGAGAACCATCAAGTCCTTCTTCCTCTACCTTCCAACGCCATTGAAGACAGTCTAAAGCTGAATTTTTAGAACTTTAATATCAAAACATTTCTGGAAATGAGTTCTAAAAGCCATGCTTTCCCCTAACGTTGCCAAAGATTGCCTACAATTGCGTACGGCACTAAATATGCGACAAAAAATAATTTTAAGATTTCTGTAGATGTATCTATAAAAAGTAATTGCTCGGAACACTATCGTAGAATTGTTTTTCAATAATGCACTCAGTCGATATATGTAAAATACTAAAAATAAACTGTTCTGTAAGGCAGGAATTCAAGTGAAACACCATTGTAATCGCTTCGAGGCGATCGCAATTGACCAAAATTGCAATCGCTACTGGAAGTCGAATTACATTAGAATCGCATCTGGTAGCGAATGTAACGTTTCACTTGAATCCAAATTTGGGAATTTGCAATTGCATTGGTGAGTTGCGATCGTCCGTGTTTCACTTGAATTCATGCCTTAGAATTCCATTTGAAATGTCGCCATTATTTTTAACGATGAAATTATTTTTCAAGCTAAAATCTACAAAAATTGTAAATCAAGTTCTATTAATCGACAGCTACTCTTTTCTAAATAGCGTTACATTTTAAAATGTAAAACTTTAACGAGAAGTTTTAAGAAAACTTTAATTGCCAATAAGTTTGACGCCAATTCAAATAACGTGTTGTACAGAAAGAATTTTTTAAAGTAATGAAACTCACTTGTTAAAGTCTAGCTTTGAAGAGATGACACGAATCCTCCTTTTTTTTAGAATTGTTAATTTTTATGAAGGGGTGATGAGTAGAAAAAGACTGAAGAACGGATTCGCAAATGTGTTATTGGTTCTACCATAGCTTGAATGCTTCACCCAATTTAAGAAATTATCTAAAAAGATAAAATATTTTACCTTTGTGATGTCGAGGCAGATGTTTTATTGGACAGGTTTTATTTTTAAAAAGTGGGTGGGTCTCGGTTTTACCTCTTTGAACAGCACAATAGTCAAAGACTGTAACGCCTCCGATAGTTCATTTTAGTTAAAAATTTGCGAGAGTAGTGTTGCAATAAAGAACGTAAAGCTTGTCATTTTTATACTTTTCCGCCAACCAAAAGCAGTTACTTCTACAAATTACATTCCCATATTAAATAATCACTTAGCTAAAACATATTTGGAGCATTTTTTTTTTTTGTAAAGTTCAGTTGATTCTAAAATTTAAGTGTTAGTCACCAAAATTTCGTTCGTTATTCTTCATAATAATAATAAAACAATAAACATCAATAAACTTCAATCAGCAAACGATAAATTAAAAATTAAATTATCTCACTCAAGATATTTTTATACTGAAATTTATTGTAATAAATTACAATGTAATAAAAGAAATGTTGCAGACGATAAATTTAGAATGGTTTGCTATAAATGATGGCTCTTTTTCTGCCTCGTATGGTCAA